>ML804947.1:7620-37760 GCA_009831015.1 Picea engelmannii | reverse complement strand
TGACTTGTTATGCTATGCAAGCACCCTCTACTTCATTAAAATAAACTTTACAGGACCTTGCTTCATGTGTATAAATATGCAAGATAAAATTATGTGTTAAGTTCATGCATCTTCTTGTAAATGTTTATGTGTGAGGAATTGTTGTTTTAGATGGTTAAATATGTACTTTAAACAAATACACAACAACACAACTTGCAACAAATAAACCATCAAACTCACAACAAGAACAAGCTGATAAAGGAGTTCACCCCCCTCCGGGCTACATCTCCTTGAGCCTCCATCAATGGACTTGGCTCTCTGGGATTAATTTGTCAAAAGTTCTTTTACAAGCTGCTTCTCAACTCCAATGGAAAAATAAACTGTACTATTGGGATCAGAACACATAAAAACCCCCAAAATGACTAATAGAACTCTGAAAACGGATCATGGCTCATCTGGGCATGACCTCTTCTACATGTGGCCATAAGCTTCACTGAGCTTCTCTTTGGAAAAAACACCTGTAAAAGTCCTCAAAAGCCTCTTAAACCTGTCCCAATGTGTTCAGAGCATAACAATTAGCCAAAAATGATTATTCAATCACAGAAAACAAACATAGGCTCACCAAAACATGTCCTCCATCAATGAGGGCTACAAGCTCCCTAGAGCTTGTTGAAACTTCAATGGCTAAAATCCTACAAAAGAGGTCTTCAAATGGCCTTGATAACAGTGCCAATGGATCCAATACGTCCAAAAACCCCTAGCTGGTCTTTTACGGCACCTCAATCGGCCAAAAGATGAAGAAGTTAGGTCTCCTCCATTTTCCTCCTTCAAGTTTGTTGTCTCTGCATCTACAAAACGCACCCTTCTTAATTGAACCCGGCACACATGCAATAAATAGCGTGAAAACCCAGCATCAGGTGAAACCGTGCCAACGGTGCAAACCGTAGGACGGTTAAGGGCGCGCCATCCCCTAATCGCCTAGCACCTGGGCACATAGGGGTTCATACGACCGTGCGTATAGGCAAAAGGGGCCAAACGGTTACAACCGTGCCAACTCCCAGCTCCGATCGTGGGCATATAGCATGCAACATAGAACCACAGGCTATGTAATATAAACTCTGCACCAATCCAAGTGTCGGGCTATACCATATATGGTATGGTCACATATGAAATCAAATGACCGCGGGCCGAGGCTAAGCCTCGGCCCGACCCCCTGCCAACAGTTACAATATTCGAATTGAAATATAATTAAACTCACATATATTACAAGGAATAATGTTTAACCCATCGGTCGGTCGAAGTTTGTGAAAGCTATGCGGTGGGGGAGGTCTGGGGGTCGAACCCCACGGACTCCAATAATTTTACATAACGACCCATGAACCAATAAAGGGGTGCCACGTGGCACCTTACCACTAGCCAACGAAATGCCACGTGTCACCATCTGATTTGACCATGCCTGTCAATCATAATACACCACATCACTTCTGTACAGTCGTACGGCCCTGCCACGTCAGCCTGTACGGACTGTACAGTCAGCATCATTTTTTTGCCTGTTTGACGATTCAGACAGATCGCGATATCTCTCGCTCCCGACGTCTGTTTGAGATGAAACGAATTGCGTTGGGTTCGTGACGATGAGGCCTACTCTCTTGTTCGTTTTGAGGAAATTCTGAGAACGTTAATTTTTGAGCTAAAATTTGACCCCTGGTCCAGATTTTGATCAACAGTAAAGATGCACCTATGTGTAACGTTGTATTAGGTGCACTAGTGTGTGTTGCTAAACTATATTGTATGCACTTCCTAACCTAAAAATATTCTTAGCCTGAAATTCTTTACTTAGTTTGTAAAACATATTTCATAATTTGTGTATTCCATTATGTAGGATGTTAGGACTCAGAAATGTCACATTTATATCCTCTTTTCCCTTCACCATTCCTTACATTTCATGGTCCTAATAAACCTTTTATCATACCATTTCCATACATACATTTGGATTTCACCTTATTATTTTCCACTTTATTCATTTTAGTATTATAAGTGAATTTGTGATTAAATATTAGAAATTAACATATTTTCATTATATATCAAGGTTGGATGAGTTTGATGATGTGTGGAGGCATATTTGAAGATTTCAACGAAGTCAAAATTCACCACCTGTCCTCAAATTCGAATTACATCTTTAAACTTGAAGATTTGAAAGAGAGAAGATCATGGAAGATTTGGTTGGCATATCTTATCTAAGATATGTGAGAGATGTGTGGAGGATTTGAAGGGATCATATCTAGTAATAATGGGAAAGTAGTTGAGAGTGGTTGAGAGAATAGTGGATCTGTCATTATGACACTCATGTATATAAGAGAGTGTTCTCTCTTCATGAGGGTCATCATGTAATTCATAATTTAGTCTTGTAATTAGGAGAAGGGGATTCTTAGCTTTGATTCTTTCATTGTTATTCTTTCATGCTTTGTCATTTGACTCTTGTAATATAACTTGAGATTAATTTATTTTGTGAGCTCACATATGTCTTTTGTCATTCAACTCTTCACATGTTGTATTGCTTTCCTAGATTAATTTCCTTCTTTCCTAGTTAGTCTTTCAATGCTTTCCTTGATTAATTTCATTTCAACAACTTAGATTAGATTGGTTCTACTTCGGTCCTGCATATATAGTGTCTGTGCTTCGTAAGCCTATGAACTTCAGATTGACAAATTAAATAGTTGGGCAAGTACTACAACGGAATTAAACGACAATATTTTTGCCTAACACAGGACTTTGATTGATAGAATATTAGGGAAACAAACTTATATCAATGAACATGAGGGAAGCACATCCCAAGAAGAGAACATGGCATTTTTTTTTAATATAAAATTAATATATTTGAATTATCTATAGGTTTAAATAATATGCATTGGATAATGTGTGTCATACAAACAATTTTTTTGAAGAAACTACAAAAAAATGTTCGGAATCCGAGTGGGAAAGAGTGTAAAATCTTTGGAAATGTTGTAAAGAGAGGAATTAGGTGGATTAAAAGGTGATCAATATGAATTTTTTCTTTGAACTTTTACTAATAATGTAGAGTCTTAACAATAATCGCTAACATGTCTCAAACATTCAGTTTCACATTTGTTGAATGTTGTGCACGGACTGACAATAAGGGAAAATAAGGTTGTTCTAAGAATATAAAAATTATGAAGGATGCAAATGATAATGAATTGTTCCTCAATTCATATGGAGTGGTGCTAGAAGTTGATGAGAGGGGGAATTTTTTTCTAAAACTATGAGCAATATATTGGAAATAACATATCTAGACGTTCTTTTCACTTATAGTGCACAAATCTGTCCAATGACTTCAAGAATTAGGTTATACATAAACTACAACACTCGCTTCTAGAGTAATGGACAATGAAACTTGTGAGACTTGCAATGGAAAAAATATACAATAACAAAAAAAAACTTTTAAATTTTGTTATTGCTAAATATGTTTTTTTGTAATATGCACGCACTGGTCCAAAAAATTACCAGCTTAATATTTTTTCTATATTTATTTTCATATAAATATTAATTGATTGCTAAAATTCCAAATGAAAAATGGCATGATATCCAAAACATGTTAGTAGGGATGTTGAAAAAAGTGTATGATGAGATGGTCAAATAAATGAGCATAATTGCATCACTGGATGAACCATCTCAACAACAAGATGCAATATGTAATAATTGATTTTTATTTTTATTTTTAATGTATAAAGAGTTTAATTATCGCAAGAAATACTAATTTTTTATTGTTTTGTTGTTGTAGAAAAGAAGAAAAAAAAAAAAACAGAACCCATTCAACACATGATATGTGATAACAAGGCAAAAAAGTGGTGATCACAAAGTTTGTGAGTATTTAATGCATTTTCCTTACTTAAGATTTCATATTTGTTGTGATGTATACATTTTAAATAATTTACAATAATCCTTGAGTGTCTTCTAACAAGTGTCAGAATACAAAGAAAAATCATTTGAACATTTGATTGACATTGGATTAAGTATGGGTTGTGAGTATATGTTGGAGTATCAAAAGTTAATTGAACAATTTGTAAGTAACTATGTTGTTTTACTTCCCTTGTTTTATAATTAATGGAACAACAAGAAACCTTTATATATATGCTTCCTCATGGCATATAAAACTCGCTCGAAACAAAGTATGGAGTAGAGCCAACAAAAGATATGTTGAGAGATGACATGAAACATGGTTTTGAAAGAATTTGCATCGTTTATGAAGTATTTGTTGCTATGGTATGTTTTTTTATTTATGCAATCATGTATATTATAGTATAAATGTAGATATATTCATGACACTTTATTTCTATGTTTGTAGATGGAAATGAAGAGGGACAATGTCAAAATCAAGCCAATCAACAAAATATTCCAAATAACCTAAGTGAAATATCCCCTGCAAGTAATGAAGAAATGAGGCATGTAAGCAGCTCAGGTGAGAACATTAGTTCGAGTGATGAATGATGATCATAAAAATTGAATGTTACAAGTTGTATATTTTGGAATGATTGTCTGTAAATATTAGACATTTTGTCCCAATTGTATGATAACATGTTGTCGATAGTTGTAACAATTATATATTAACATTTTGAATATCATGGACCTTTATGTTGTCCCATTTTGTATAATGAAGAGTATCTTATTCATATATAATAAAAAGGATTTCTTATTCTATTGCATTGTCTAGTGTCATAAAATGTTATGTTGGTGATTACATATATGGATGGTTTACATGTTACAATAAACAAAGATGTAATATGTTGGTATATTTGTTTAAATGATACAACATATTAATAAATATATCCAAACACAACAATTAAATACAAAAATCAATATTACAATTTGTTATCGCACAAGTTGTAGGTTGGGAAAATATCGACCCAACTACCAAATGGAGACAACGTAGAGAACACCTACCAATTGTCACCTTAGGAAGGTATTCTTGTCACTTTAGAGATGAGAGAATCACCTCAAGGGAGGAATCTCGGTGACCCTGGGGGGAATGAGATGGAAAGTGAAGAGATGAAGGAAGCCCCCCCTAAAGGTCAAGATAGATAATATGAAATGGGTTGAGAAATAGTCTAAGTAGTAGCCAAAATTTTCCAAGAGATAAGAGCACCTGCAAAGAGTGATTGTACCTTCCCGAGACACAAGAACAAGCTGAGTATATATGTATAATGTTAGGTGGAAAAGCAAGTTAAGCTTATTGTCCCTAATTGCAGCAATAAACTAATATATATATCAGCAAGAAACCAAGTTTTATTGGTGTTAAACGATTTCTAAAAGTCCAACAAATTATGTAAGAGATAAGCTAGATAAACACTAGTAATACTTGAGCATGAAAACACAAGACTTTAGCAATGAAACAAGGGTGCAATAAAAGGTATTTGCGGAGATATTTTTCATCCTTATGTCTATAGAAAAAAACTTGTTACAATAGAAAATCCAAACACCAAAAGTCACAAAGAGTCCGCCCAAAAGTTGCGCTAGGCCTAGTAGGTTATCTTGGCAAACCTTTAGAAAATTTTGACGGTTGGAAAGCAAGTTATAAATGAAAATGTGTTAGGGTTTATGCATCCCTAATGGTTGTATATAAAATTCTATAACAACAACAAGAATTATGTAACCACTTGAGACTCCCTAGTGGTTGTGACAAGCCTAGAACGTCAAGAAAAGATTACAATTTAAACAATTTGATTATCTCGTGTTTTCATGTATCGCAATGCAACAATTTTATTTCTCCAATGCAAATTGTAAATGATTAGTGCATTGACTATTGGGTTATGGAGTCAAAGAAAGAGTTAAATATACTATTTCCTTAGGGGTATAAACCATCTTACTCCCCAAGGCAATTAAATCTAACTAGGAAAGTGTTAGAAAGGTTAAGCACTTTTACTTCTCCTAGCACTTCCTTAAGTAACAAATTATTTCCAAGACAAATATTGATGAGATTAGTGGGGTTGTATGCACTTATACTCCCCAAGAAATTCAACTAGTTAACCATGCAATCAAGAAAAAGAGACAATAACATGATAAAACCCTTCAACTAGAGCAAGAATCAACTAGATAAACTTCCACTTTACCAAGAATTATCCACCAATATGCAAGAGAAACACTCCACAGGAGGTAGCACACCACTTCCTTCTGTCGATAGAAAAGTAAACCATGACAAATGAAAAAGAGAGAGAAAATCCCCAAGGGTAGCAAAAATTTCAGCCACATACTTCTCACAATGGGAGAGTTATGTTATGAAATGAGATTCACATGATCTCTATTTATACAAAATGTTTAAAACATAGTTTTTCCACTTAATTAGGGTAAAACATAAGATGAGGGGTCAACAATACTTATCTTACCCCTTTACACAAATAATAATATTCAATTTACAGTTTTTCACATTAGAAACCCTAAAACAAGATGATGTCACCCCTTTAAGGAGACATTTTTACACTTTTCCAAGTCGTTGAAGAAGAAGGTGGATATCGTTGGGGCTCCTAGAGACTCATATTCATGTGCCAACATCAATCCATGTCTCCTCCAGTCAAATCATGGCAAGTGTCAATGAGCAACAACTCCATTGCCACCAACCCTAGCCCTAGGTGACGTCAAGCCCCAAAAAGTGGCGTTTTTCCCCTCCTAGGCAAGTCGTTTGGCAAGTGATGGATAGGAAATGTCCTTCGAGGTGTCTTCTAGGCCTCCAAAGGAAATTCAACACGATCCGGCATGTGGGCCCTTGACATCCAACCTGTGGGCTTCAATCCCCATGGAATCCCAAGTTAGGCTTGTTCCTCCAAAACTGTCCACCAAAAAAGGTCCTGCAAAGCAAAGGCTACACCCTCCAAGGATCTCAAGTCAAAATATCATGGCAAGTGAAAACCACATCTAATAAACAAGGCACCTAAACATGTGCATCATAACTACCTCATCAAATTAAACAAGTGCTCAAAGACCCTATACAATTGACCAAGTTTAGGTATGGGAGGGGTGTCATAAAAGTCTTATTGGGTAGACCAAAACCCTCAAGTAGGGGATGCCCCTTCAAGGTCATGTAGTGGATGATGAGGTGGATAGGGGGTTAGACTTCATAGGTCAATGATTTTCATGACATACAAGGGCTCGTATTATCTCATTTATGGGTGCCTTTGTAGAGGGTGTGTGGCACCTTTGTCCTCAATGCAACCTTTTTCCAAGCCCACTTAATGCCATTTATTAATTGATTAATGATCCAAACACATGTGCACTTCCAATAGTGAATCTATTAGATTGGGGGGTAGTAACACAGTGTCACTTGAAAGAAGAGGTCCACAAAGTGCCATAGGGGTAACCATCAAAGCGTTATAACACACTAGTGTTAGTATTTCATTCAAGCAGGATATTTATTGTGTGTTTGATCTTTTGCAGGCCTTCAATTATTTTAAGAGAAGTAATTCATCATTTTCAAGACCTGTCTGGGTGAGCATCTAGAAGGTTTATATTTTAGGCTTTTATCTTTTGCCAACAACCATCCCCTTGGGACTTTAGCCCCTTCTTCCCATGAAATGATGTACATTCCATTCTTGGATCACTAAAGTCAAAGGACCTGGAAGAGGACAATGTGATGGGAATGCAATGAGCATAAAGTGATAAGTATGGTTGAGAATGGTACGATAACCCCTCAAGGGACCCCCAGTGGCATCCCTTCGCCAAAAGTTGGCCACTTACTAGGAAATCGATGACACTCACCAAGGTGAAACAAGGTCAAAAACATAATTTCCAAGCAGTCATTCTACAATCAAAAGCAACGTCAATACAACATGCTTAAATGCCTCAAATATTAACGTGATTACCTGCCACAATACCTGAATTGTACCACATGTAGCAAGACCCATATGCCTTCTAGAAGGTAGTTGGTGTAGTGGATGCGTTGACGATGGATCCAAACTATGGTGATAGAGTGGGCTTCCATATGTGCAAGTGGACACTGCTAGTGTGTGGTCTCTCGACACTCCATATCTACAACCTAAGGGCCTCGAGACATCATCTCTTTAGTTATCCCACAAAATGGGCATAATACTATTAAAAATATTTGAATGATTAATTGAAATTTTGTTTAAAAAAATAAGAAGTTGCATTTGCATACCTACACTAAAACATATCATTACATTGTATTCATTTGAACATTAGTGAGAATAATTGTAGTAAATGCACTAGTGCTCCTAATGATAACAAAAGCATCACTCCCTTCAACAATACCATTACCATTGTCGTCATTGTTATCATTACTATTACAAGACATTATGGTACGCAAGGTAATTTATGCATTGGTGCTTTGCATATGTAATACACACCATTGATTTCATCATATAAACTACACAATGGGGCTTCAAGATATATAGAATACACACTAGTGCATAATATATATTTTTAAATCCCCGAGGCATATCTAAATTTGGTGCACCAATGTGTATTGTTGATAGAAGTGTCATCGTTCTTTTAATATATAAATTACACACAAGTGATTCAAAAACATATAATATGCACTAGTGTGTGGTATATATATATTTTGAAGCCTCGGTGTGTATAATGTAGTAGCAAACTGTGCAAATATATATATTTGTAGCACTGATGTCAATGATTGATATAAGTGCATCGACAAAAAAAAAATTGCTAGAATCTCTGACCACCTAGAATTTTTAGTTACAGTGAAAATTTGTTAAAACCTCCACTACCAATTGCAAAGGTTTTAGTGGAGGTTTTTGATAATTTTTCACAATCTTCTAAAAATTAAAAACATCCACTATAAGGTGTTTTCCATATGGTGTGGGTGTAGTCTAATGCATTGTCTACATTCTTATGTTGAGTGCACCACAACCTTGTTTTCTTTCTCTTGACATGCTTGATCTTCAATTCAACTCCATAGAAAAAAGTTGAACCATTCCTCATGTCAAAACTGCAAACTTTTTGGGTACTATAAATCATTTCAGGGCACACCACTAACCATGTGAATTCAATGACATAACCATTCTTCAAAATTTCATCCTTCATAGTGATTATAGCATGTAGTGATCTTATATCATGACTTGGATTAGCCATCCCATATTTTAGATCCCTAAATATGGATTGGTTATAATTGTATCTACACAAACTTATCTTGTTCCTAACATTTGAGTTCATTAAATTTCATCTTTGCACTCATATTGTCCTCATGGACATTTCCTCCCAAATTAATCCACCTTGGGGGGTGATTATGATAGTAATTTGTGTTCCAATACCTCTTAAAGGACCTACTCTATTATGTTTTTTTTAATATGTGAAGTTATTTTCAAGTAAGTAATGCATATACTCATTCTTCTCTTAAAGAGTGTTCCAATAACTATACATTCCTTCTTTTATTCCCTACAGAAGTTAGCAATTTATCATATTTGTGTACCTTCCACCACAACCTTGTTGTTGTAAATTTAAGGTCCAAAAACAGAATGAACCTTCATTTAAAATTGCACATTGATTTGGTTCCACATGCCATAGTCAAGACAAAAGCACAATTGTGTTCTCCCCATTGGGCCATTACTATTTCAAGATGGCTCTCAAAAAAAATTTCACTTTTGGATGCCATTGTGAGGGTCAAGTGGTGACAACCCCATTATTCTTTTTGTAAATTTTAAATCCATTTGATTCATTTTCCATGCATTTCCCACTCTTTTATATGGTTTTCCCCCAATCAAAACTCTTGTGATTTTGTGCTCATTTTTTGCTTCAAATGCCTTTCTCATCCTAACGTGGAATCCAATTAGGATCATCATGGTATATGGTGTTTTTCCACCCCTTCAATCATCATCATGTGGGATAATGGCCACATGTACATTTTCATACTTGTGTCCTTTGTGATTTGAATTCCTTGCAGACCCTACAAATGCATGGAACATATGAGTCCCTGCATGTCATTTTTTTGAATAGGGAATGGGATCCATTGGTACCTCCCATCCCATTCTTCACTCAAAATCCCACTAGAACAATGGTTGTAGATCATGGTGTGGATCCAATGACTCACAAGCCATTACAAGAATTCTGGGCCTCTCTTCCAAACTACCTTGAAAAGTTCCATTGGAAGGTAGACATCACTCTAATATGATGGCTAACATTCATCTCGTGAACGCTTCTCACATTAATTTCCATTGTGTCCCATTTTATCTTGAACCTATGAGCATACACCACATGTCACCTATTTGTTGGCTATAGGCCTTATGGGCTCTCCTCTACTTAACTCTACTTAAAATCTCATGGAGGTCCCTTTGTCATTGATCTCTCCCAGTAATCGAGTAACCTATACTTTCGTGAAAATTTCAAGGCCTCCTTGCCCAAACCTTCCCAAAAGGATCCATTGGATGGCTGCAATCACTTTGATTAGATGACCCTCTATTGTCTCAGGATGACTCTAGTCACTCCACCTTGTTCATTAGAATTAACCAGCTCAATTGCTACATGATACACAACACGCCTCCATTCGCTCCTCCACCGTGAATTCAAGTGGACGCTTTCTCCTTTTCACTCTTGTTCTCACAATCAAAGTTAAGCACCATTGTCATATATGTTCCTACAATACGACCTCCTCATGAAGCCACAAGTTTCCCCCTCCATGATGTTTGAACCATGAACCTTATCAAGACATACCATATTTGTTACATTGTCTTGCCCAAGGCCACAATGATAAACATGGCCTATGAGATTCTTGAATGAACTCACCTATGAGTTCTCAACATGACAGGAGTAACACAATGCTCATTTAGGACCTTTGTTAAACAATTAACTTACAAATGTGAACTCCATCATACAATTTATATGTTTTCCCCATAATGACTATAATGTCCCTTTCCAAATCATCTCTCCAGAAGATTGACATAATAACCTAAGTGATTCTCGTAAACTATAGTTAGTGGAAAACAAGGATTAATTAATTATTCAATGTCATCCGAGTGGAAAAGTAACTTTTAAAAAGTGGCATTGAGAAATTAATAAAAAGGGGTGTGTTGAGGAAAAGGTATGGATTACCTTACTCAATCATTTTCAGGTCTTGCCTGGCTAGGACAAGATAGTTGGGAATGCCACTCGGGGTTTATAGCCTCAAAATATTCACTCAATCCACAAGTATTAATTACAAGGAATGAGGCTGATTTTATATTTAAAATGTTGCAATATAAAATAAAATTTATAAAAGCTAATGGAATGTACATAGATTTTAGGATAAAGTAAACATGGAGACCAAAAGAGAAAAAGTAACCAAGTCACGTAAATACATGTATGAGACAGAATAGCAATATGATTTTATTCCATTCTGAGATACCAAAAGTGTTTTTCTCTTTACAAAACCCCTGCGAGGGTATGGACCAAATTTTGATTTAGAGATCCTTGATGAACACCATACAAAAAGACTTTGACAGTAAAGTAAAACTGAAATTAATAATCTGGATCAGCTTGCCACAAACTAATGTCATTTTGACTCTGCAAGATATCCTTTATCAGCCATAAAAATTAATTCACAAATAGACAAGAATACACAGACTATCAAGCATGGATCAACACCTCTAACACAAGCGTCTGAAAAGTGTGGTTCAGTCTTGAACCTTGTTGTCTAAAATAAGACCCTACTGTCAAGAAGAGAATTAGGCTTTGAATAAACTCGGAAATGAATGAAAACTGAAACTATCTCATGTAACTAAAGAGAAAACATTAGTCTTGTTTTCTCCTTCTATTCTCCTCCCCTTTGTCTCTTCATTCAATTGGGCTTTTATTCTTTTCGCAATCAATTGAAGTTTCAACTACTTTTTGTTAGTTAAGTCAAATTAACTTAACAAAATAGTTTAGGAGAAATAAATAATAATAATATATAATTAAGGGTCTTAATTAATAATAACTAAAATAGGTGGGACCCCTTGTGACTCCCATCATTTCTTCATTTTAATCATAAAAAACAAATCCCAACCGATAATCACTTAGACCATAGGACACGCTTGTAACTCCTGTGGAATTCTAAACTGAATATTAAATATCAGTAATAATTTAAATCATATCCCAAAAAGAATATATATATATCCACATTATCCACAGAAATATCCAAAATAATACTCGTTGTCCAAAAATGACACTTGTTGTCCAAAACATGTTGAAAACCATTAAAACTGTACTTATCACTGGAAATAATAAAAACAACACTTAAAAACCATAATTGTTCTTTTGAGATGCATATTTTATTTTCTCGTTGTTGTCTCCCTTAGACCTTTCTGAAATAGCCCCTGGTTGATTAGACTCTTTGGGATGTATGACACTAATTACATGGGAACAAACGTCTTTCAAGTGGAGGCGAGAAGATACAGATTTAGAGGAATCAATGGAAGGGCTAGAAGGGAAGGTCGTCGCTTTTCCTTTGTCAATTACAAGTTGCGGAATGTCAGTCTTCAATCTCTTGTTGGTGTGAGAAGATTGCACTTGCGAGACAACGTGGGTGGATTGTGCATTTGGATTGATTGGAGGTGGTGGTGGCAATGGTAGTGAGATGGTGGGCCAACCACGATAATGAGAAGTAGGCTGGTTGAAAATTTCTTGCCAACCATCATTGGAGGGAAGCTCGGGCTGCATAGATACATGTGGGAGTATAGGGATTCCGAGAAAATTCGGAGGTTGTTGGAAAGGGGGTCTTTTTTGTCGAGGGTGCAGTATTCCATGGCCAATCCAATTAAAGAATCTATCTTGGAACAACCGGTTTAATTCTTGTGGGTCAATGTCAAAATAGATGGAAATTTTAGGCTTCTTATGGCCTTGATTTCAATTTCCCATGCCTCTGTTATTTCGTCCATTGTTGCCTCTACTGAAAAAAAATTATCCTGTAGAAATGGTTTGTCAGTAATGAAGCTCTTAATAAACCATACATGAAAATCTGTATGCATGAATCAAAACTTGGCTCTAAAATTACCATGAGATACAAGCAAATCCATCCATAATACATCATTTATTAATTTCTATGTGACCAGGGAATGATAGGGTTCATGGGAAATATGGAAGGAGTGTAATTAGCGAAAAAATGATAGAATGGTGGGGATCAATATACGAATATTTTTCAACAATTAATAAGACAATCAACTGTGTATTTGAAGATATAAAAAATAACAGTCCTCAATCCTTGCCATATCAACTTCTTCTTATTTCAACACAGACCCATCTTTAAAATTAATATCACAGAACAAGGATGAAACAAGTGAAATAGGGATCGTGGAGGGAGTGTAATTAGCGAAAAATGGTAGAATGATAGGGAAATTTTACGAATATTGTTCAAGTGATCAAAACATGCTATCTTTGATGCAAATTTACAATCAAACTATCTTTCTGTCTAAAATTTTAAAATTTAGACAATACTCTTTTTCCAAAACAATAACCCAATACTGATGCCTTCTTAACAAAATTGTTCACTAGTTTCCAAATTGCATTACACAGTAAATGATTGGATATACCCAGAATTTATGTAACTAGGATAATCCTGATAACAATATTGTCATTATGTAACATAATCAAAACGAACAACATCATAATCGCTACAAGAATACAACCATAATCTTGGAATAAACGAGCCATGATTCATAACATCAACCCAAACAAAGGTTCTTTAAATCCCACAGAGTCATGAAAAGCGCCCCAAAAAAAATCTCATAGCCATCATTTAATCGAAACACCATTCACTGCAACCCCCCTTTTTTTTAATTCCATTATGGTCTGTATTATTCAATTCGAGCATCAGACATCTCATACACAGGTGCTTTCGCAAATAATAAAATATGACAATTCAACCAAGATATGCAACATTTGCTATCAGAACCATAAGCTTCAACAGACTGTAACTTCATGTGAATAGGTGAGTGCAACACTTCTTCCATAATGGCCAAGCAAGTGACCACTTAAACCCGTGCCTAAGTAAAAGAACAAGAACAGTTCTTCCATCATATTTTGGGTAAGCAATGCCTTCACAGTAATGTGTAGGGTTCGATATGTCACAATGACAGTAAGTGGCAGAGACAACATGCCAAATAAAATAAGGGTTTGGCAGGTATACAACACGGTAGGCTCACTCCAAGGTGCCTCACATTCATAGTCACGGGGTCAAGGTTATGTTGTGGGTGCATTAGCCACAAAGACCAGAATATCAACCTACAGGCGAAGTATTGCCAAAACACAAAGGTAAGGCAGAGAGACCCATTCGACAGGGAGGAAAACCCAAACAAAGAACCATAAGCAAAGTAGGCCCAACAACAACCCCTTTTTCAGCAAAAACACGATCAGTTACATGCATCAAAGGCACCGCAACCTTCTTTAATGCCAATAATCTCATAACAACCACAACAGGAAACCAAAGTTTGCAACCAATAAATACACAGTCCGAAAAACACAGTGACAACTTGAGAATTACACAGACCACAAACAACAAGAGCCAACATTTGATTTAAGGGCAGAGCGAATTTCATAGATGGAGAAGTAAGAGAAACCCCATACATGTAAAATATGGTGCAAGTAGAAAACACCAGGTTGTATACCTCTTCCATGATCGAGCAAGTCGGAGCAATAACAACTAACAAAGCACAATGCAAATGGCTAGGGTGGCGAGCTCGGGGAGAGTACGAATGACTTGCATTTACTGTCGTCACTTATCCCTTGGCCTACATTCATGGCTAGTACAATCCAAGTGCATTTTCCATCTCACATCCCATTACCATTTCCATTTGATAATACAAACACAATAATCGAAAGTTTGCATATGTCCAAATTCCAAAATGTGCCAACCCTTGCCCCCATTTTATTAACAAATGTTTATTTGCTTAGGGATGCCACTAACATTGCCATCAAAACAATGTGCACCACAATTGTAGCAAAGGTTGGGGTGGTCACCCATACATCACATAATCCATGTAAAATCAAATTCAAACTGGAATAGTATTCCTTCACCTATAAAAGCAACATATCATATTTTGCAAGAGATAATCAAGGCCACATTTTTCATTGTTTTAACTATCTTGCCCAGAATTTCTTATCATAAGCATTTTAACCACGATCTGAAGTGAATAAGCTATATAATTTGTGTCGGAACCAACACATAGGCAAACAAAATAGAAGTGTCGGTTCTCCGCCATAGTGCCATAAGTCACAAAAGGGGTCCCACCTACTAGTGTATTATTAATATAATTAAGTAATAAGGCTCAACAATCATTTGCGAGCATGGTACCCAACGTTGCGCTTTTAAGCCTCAACAAACTGGCGAATCCACGGGGAAATGTGTTCCCAACAGATTAAGAACTCACAATCTCTGGTTTCGCAGGTCGATAAATCATAGATCAAGGAATCATTGATCAGAATGACTATGCAACAGGGGGAAGTGAGGTGGTTTAAGGGGATTAATGAGACAGGATTTTGGGAATAACTCATGAAAAGTGGTATGTTTGAGGGGGTTTGGCCTTGTATGCATAACATTTGGTCAGTCTCGATGACAGTGTTTCTTCAATTTTCAAGTAGAAACTTCCTGGTATGCTCTTTTGAATCCCAATATGGAGAGAATAAAGGGATAACAGAAAAATGGGGAAGAAGACCAAATCATATATCTAACAATAGTACCGAAAGAAAAAAGCATTCTCAACATTGTCTAGAAGGAGGACATTGTGACAACTGCGTAAACATTATTGTTATTAACCAAAAATACTTACAGAATGGCACTGTTGTGGCAAAACTAATCCAAAATTTATTTCGACAAAAGATCATGCAATCTAAATAGAACAGAAAAAGCGAAAGACAAACTAAATGAACTAAAAACCCAACTTATTATTTATGTACAAAGGAATGGAAAAAATTTCTTGGAGTTGGGTAGGATGAAATTTTGCATAAAGAAATGTGTCATCTATTTTGGATGGATAATAAATGGATTAAAAGATGATGCATAAAGAGTGTCTATAACCTTGCCAACCAACATATGCATGTATCAAGGGTAATGGGCCCATCAAGATCCAAAAAAAGTGATTACCATCTTGCAGGGCCTGCCAACCAACAAGACACGATTTCTACTTGATATTGGAAACATGTCCAAGATCAATAACATTAGAATGATGGTTAGATGTTTTGATGAAGAGGATGGAGTTAATGGGTTAATCATTATAAGGTCATCATTTTCCATCTCATGATCAGGAAAAGAACTACCATGAATCGAGGGAGAAAATAAAGGATTCAAATGCATAGGAATTCCTTTAAATTTATCATCATCAAAAGAAATCATGCATGCAAGGGAGATATGAATATCATCATTGAATTCCTCAACCTCCTTGAACTAAAACAATGGGTTTGTGAAGGAATTATGCGATGCAAAACATTGATTATTCTTATGGGAATTTTCAGAAGAAGAGCCAGCATATGAACCTATATGGCCACTTGAATCCCCTCTTTCATCTTCTTTAGAATAGTCATGAGAAATATGAGGGATAGTGATAATCAAATCAAGATAATCCTCCCTACCGAATTCATCCATGAAGAGTACTTCGTTAGACACAAGTTGATCTTGAGTAGGATATATTTTAAAGAAGGCATCAAATAAAGCATTTTCAGAAGTTGGATTAGTAGGCATATCAGGACAACAATCCTTACAATCCTTTGTGAATATGGCACTACGAGATGCATGATTGTCCTCTTGCAGACTCGTCATGAAGAGAGAGGGATTTGTGTGATATTCATTTTTAGCCTTTAAGAACAATCCACAGGTTAATTGTTCATGAGGACCATAGAAAAAGTCACATTGAGGAGGATCAGGGATGCTTTCAGGTAGAAATTCAAAGTGATGAAAGATAGGCGGAGGAGGAAAATCGATAAGAAACTTTACAAAAATTGATTCCCCCGTGAAAATTGGACTAGATACTATACATCTAGACCAGTCTCATGCTTTACCATAGAGGGAAAATGGAAAAAAAAATGCAGAAGTGTGTATCTCATAAATCCCAATAGATTGACAGAAGCTAAGGAAATCATCAATATGGTTCTGAGAAGATTCCCATAAGTTTCCCTCGAAAAGAGGACAACTAACCATTGACAATGAGCTCAAATCAGATTTATTCATGATCATGCAAGTTAGGACTCGATAGTCATGAAAAAAGAAAAAAAGAAAAACTTATAAACAAAAAAGCATACAAACAGTAAATACAAAAATACAAAGTAAAAATACAAGAACCAAGGAAATAAAGATAATCAGTTTTTTTTTATGGTCGCCAAATAAATGTTGAGGAAAAGGTATGGATTACCTTACTCAATCATTTTTAGGTCTTGCCTGGCTAGGACAAGATAGTTGGGAATGTCACCTGGGGTTTATAGCCTCAAAATATTCACTCAATCCGCAAGTATTAATTACAAGGACTGAGGTTGATTTTATAATTAAAATGTTGCAATATAAAATAAAATTTATAAAATCTATTGGAATGTACATAGATTTTACGATAAAGTAAACATGGAGATCAAAAGAGAAAAAGTAACCAAGTCACGTAAACACATGTACGAGACAGAATAGCAATCTGATTTTATTTCATTATGAGATACCAAAAGTGTTTTTCTCTTTACAAAACCCCTGTGAGGGTATGGACCAAAGTCTAATTTAGAGATCCCATATGAACACCATACAAAAATACTCTGACAGTAAAGTAAAACTGAAATTAATAATTTGGATCATCTTGCCACAAACTGCTGCCATTTTGACTCTGCAAGATATCCTTTATCATCCATGAAAATTAATTCACAAACAGACAAGAATACACAGACTATCAAGGATGGATCAACACCTATAAAACAAGCGTCTGAAAAGTGTGGTTCAGTATTGAACCTTGATGTCTACAATAAGATCGTGTTGTCGAAAAGAGAATTATGCTTTGAATAAACTCAGAAATGAATGAAAACTGAAACTATCTCATGTAACTAAAGAGAAAACCTTAGTCTTGTTTTCTCCGTCTATTCTCCTCCCCTTTGTCTCTTCATTCAATTGGGATTTTATTCTTTTCCCAATCAGTTGAAGTAGTTCAACTACTTTTTGTTAGTTAAGTCATATTAACTTAACAAAATAGTTTAGAAGAAATAAATAATAATAATATATAACTAAGGGTCTTAATTAATAATAACTAAAATAGGTGGGACCCCTTGTGACTCCCATTATTTCTTCCTTTTAATCATAAAAAATAAAGCCCAACCGATAATCACTTAGACCATAAGACACCCTTGTAACTCCCACAGAATTCTAAACTAAATATTAAATATCGGTAATAATTTAAATCATATCCCAAAAAGAATATACATATCCACATTATCCACAGAAATATCCAAAATAATACTCATTCTCCAAAAATGACACTTGTTGTCCAAAACATGTTGAAAACCATTAAAACTATACAGATTTAGAGGAATCAGTGGATGGGCTAGAAGGGGAGGCCGTTGCTTTTTCTTTGTCAAGTACAAGTTGTGGAATGTCGGTCTTCAATCTCTTGTTGGCGTGGGAAGATTGCACTGGCGAGGCAGTGAGAGTGGCTTGTGCATTTGGATTGACTGGAGGTGGTGGTGGCAATGGTAGTGAGACTATGGTCCAACCACGACGATGAGAAGCAGGCTGGTTGACAATTTCTTTCCAACCATCATTAGCGGGAGGCTCATGTTGCATAGATACATGTGGGAGTACATGGATTTTGGTAAAATTCGGAGGTTGTTGGAAAGGGGGTCTTTCTGGTCGAGGGTGCAATATTCCATGGCCGATCCAATTAAAGAATCTAGCTTGGAACAGTTGGTTCAATTCTTGCGAGTCAACGTCAAAATGGATGGAAAATCTTGGCCTCCTATCGGCTTGATTTCAATTTCCCTTGCCTCTGTTATTTCGTCCATTGATGCCTCTACTGAAGAAAAACTTATCCTGTAGCAACAGTTTGTCAGTAATGAAGCTCTTAATAAACCATACATGAAACTCTGCATGCATGAATCAAAAGTTGGCTCTAAAATTACCACGAGATACATTCAAATCCATCCATAATACATCATTTATTAATTTCTATGTGACCAGGGAATGATAGGGTTCATGGGAAATATGGAGGGAGTGTAATTAGCGAAAAAAATGATAGAATGGTGGGGATCAATATACGAATATCGTTCAACAATTAATAAGACAATTAACATTAATGAGACAATCAACTGTGTATTTGAAGATATAAAAAATAGCAGTCATCAATCCTTGTCATATCTACCTCTTCTTGTTTCAACACAGACCCATCTTTAAAATTAATATCACAGAACATGGATGAAACAAGTGCAATAGGGATCATGGAGGGAGCGTAATTAGGGAAAAATGGTAGAATGATAGGGAAATTTTACAGATAATGTTCAAGTGAAATATCTAAACATGTTATCTCTGATGCAAATTTACAATCAAACTATCTTTCTATCCAAAATTTTAAAATTTAGACAATACTCTTTTTCCAAAACAATAACCCAATATTGATGCCTTCTTAACAAAATTGCTCACTAGCTTCTGAACTGTATTACACAATAAACGATTGGATATACCCAGGATTTTATGTAACCAGGATAACCCTGATAACAATACTGCCATTATATAACAGAATCAAAATGAACAACATCATAATCTCTACAGGAATACAACCATAATCTTGGAATAGACAAGCCATGATTCATAACATCAACCCCAACAAAGGTCCTTTAAATCCCATAGAGTCATGCAAAGCACCCAAAATAAAATATCATATCCATCATTTAATCGAAACACCATTCACTGCAACCCCTTTTTTTTAATTCCATTATGGTATGTATTATTTGATTTGAGCATCAAACATCTCATACACAGGTGCTTTTGCAAATAATAAAATATGACAATTCAACCAAGATATGCAACATTTGCTATCAGAACCATAAGCTTCAACAGACTGTAACTTCCCGTGAATAGGTGAGTGCAACACTTCTTCCATAATTTCCAAGCAAGTGGCCACTTAAACCCGTGCCTAAGTAAAAGAACAAGAACAATGCTTCCATCAAATTCTGGGTAAGCAATGCCTTCACAGTAATGCATAGGGTTCAATATGTGACAATGACAGTAAGTGGCAGAGACAATGGGCCAAATAAATTGAGGGTTTGGTAGGAATACAACACGGTAGTCTCACTCCAAGGTGCCTCACATTCATAGTCACAGGGTTGAGGTTATGGTGTGGGTTCATTAGCCACAGAGACCAGAATATCAACCTACAGGCAAAGTATTCCCAAAACACAGGCAGAGAGGACCCATTCAACAGGGAGGAAAACCCAAACAAAGAACCATAAGCAAGGTAGGCCCAACCACAACCAGCTTTTCAGCAAAAACACGATCAGTTACATGCAACAAAGGCATTGCGACATTCTTTAATGCCAATAATCTCATAACAACCACCACATGAAACCAAAGTTTGCAACCAATAAATACACCATCCGAAAAACACAGTGACAACTTGAGAATTACACAGACCACGAGCAACAAGAGCCAACATTTGATTTAAGGGCAGAGTGAAGTTCATGGATGTAGAAGTAAGAGAAACTGCATACCTGTAAAAGATGGCATAAGGAGAAAATACCAGGTTGTATACCTCTTCCACGACCGAGAAAGTCGAAGTAGCAACAACTAACAGAGCATAGTGCAAATGGCTAGGGTGGCGGGATCGAGGAGAGTAAGAATGACTTGCATATACTATCGTCACTTCTCCCTTGGCCTTCATTCATGGCTAGTACGAGCCAAGTGCATTTTCCATCTCACGTCCCATTACCATTTCCATTTGACGATACAAACCCAATAATCCAAAGTTTGCATATGTCCAAATTCCAAAATGCGCCAACCCTTGCCCCCATTTTATTAACAAATGTTTATTTTCTTAGGGATGACATTAACATTGCCATCAAAATAATGTGCACCGTAATTGTAGCAAAGGTTGGGGTGGTCACCCATACACCACACAATCCATGTAAAATCAAATTCAAACTAGAGTATTATTCCTTCACCTATAAAACAACATATCATATTTTGCAAGAGATAATCAAGGCCACATTTTTCACTGTTTTAACTATCTTTCCCAAAATTTCTTATCATAAGCATTTTAACCATGATCTGAAGTGAATAAGCTATAGAATTTGTTTCGCAACCAACACATTGGCAAACCAAATAGAAGTGTTGCTTCTCCACCATAGTGCCATAAGTCACAAAAGGGGTCCCACCTACTAGTGTATTATTAATATAATTAAGTAATAAGGATTGACAATCATTTGCGAGCATGGTACCCAACGTTGCGCTTTTAAGCGTCAACATGGTGTTTTAAGTGACTTAAGTTTATAAAGTCACTTTACTTTATTAAAAGGGTAAAGGGGTATGAAAAGGGTCAATGAGGAAATGAAAGGAGAATGAGGGCGCTCTCTCTCATTATGCAATTATATTTTTCTAAAATGAAATTGAGAGAGCTCTTTTGGCTTTGACTCTTGGGATGAAAAACCCTAGAGAAGTTTGGGATTGGATTTGGTGGTGAAACTATCCACCCTACGCAATCAAAGAGGAGGGATCGCTCAAATTTCTCCATTGTTCTTCACTGTGGATACATATTTTATCTTTTGGCAGTTGAGTTCTTGTTTGCAGAGGTCAATTTGGGGTTGGTGGAGGTCAAGTTTACCTTGAGGCTGCATTTTGATGATTGTGGGTAGTTTTCTCTTTGATTGGGGATCGAGTTACTCTTGGGGGCGAGTTATTGGTTGAGGAGGGTGATTTTTTTAAGTGTCAAGCAAATTTCTGAGTAGAGGGGTCGAGCTCTTGTTGTAGGAAGGTCGAGCTCACTTAGTGGGCCGAGTTTCTACTGGTTGGGACCGAGTTTACTCATGGTGGGGTTTTTTACACTTGTTGGGTTGACTCCTAATTGTTGGGCGAATATTATCTTTGTTGGGGCCGAAATTATTAAGTGGGGAGTGCCATCCTTTGTAGAGATTGGTATCTATGAAAAAAGGTTGAGTTTTCCCTTGAGTGGAGGCTTATTTCCCTCACAACAGGGCCATACTTTGACGAGGAGTCCACATATCATTCTTGTTGTCCATACTCTCCTTGTGGGGCTGATTTGGACCACCATTATCAACTAGTTTTGTAACAGGTTAGAGTTCTAGTAATAAAACCAGAACTTGTGAAATTTCTTTGTTGTTTAAGTGGTTAAATGTAGTTATTTCTATGGGTTCATTGTTGTAATATTTGGTGTGCATATCTGAAAATTGTATGTGGCATCGAACACTAAATAATCTATTGAGAATGACATTTAACCAACCCAACAATAACCTATACATAAAAAAAAAAAAAAAACATAGTTTATATTTGGGTTTTAAGGTGTCATTGAAAGGTGTTTGAATAAACCTTTGCCTCATAAATAAGTTACAACCAACAATGGAAGGGTTTATCAATAGAGAGTGGGCATATTTACTAACTATTTGACGAACATCTACACCGTTAAACTAAGTGAAAATACAAAAACAATTAGTGGGGAGTTTACAGTGGTATCAAAGCCTCAATCTTGCCAAGTTGAGGGAGTTTTTGGTTTCATGAGGAAAGGAGACAAGGAATATATCACCTATAGAATTAGAAGGCAACGAGGATCAAAAAACATATTTAACCAATAAGAAGAAGAATAAGTAGAAGAAGAGAACCAACCAGAGGCAGAACAAGAGGGAGACATGGGGGACAACAATAATGACGACGGGGCCATGAAGATCTTAAAAGGTTTAGCCAATGGGAAGCAACAACTAGCACAACTCCTGACTCGATTAATTAACAAAGCTCAAGAGAACCAAAAACATGGGGGAAACAATGGTTTGGGGGGGCATTAATGGACACAATGGGAACCAAAACCATAGGGGTAACAATGGTGCAAGGGGTTCCAATGGGAAAAACATGAATCATGCAGAAGGAAACAACAATAACATTCTTGCACACATTGGCACTAGGACCACTAGTAGAGTGATTCCTAGACCTCTTGTGACCAATTTCTTGGGGGAGCAACAAACATGAAATCAAGGGAAGCAAAGAACATGGTGAAACCTTTAATGATTACTCGGAGAAGTATCGAGCCCTTAGTGAGGGGTTTCAAGAAACCATGTCACTACAAGACTATTGTACCATCAAATACATGAATAGACCAAGGGATTTCAACAGGGGTTCGCATAACATTGATCTCATGCAGAAGGTTGGAAAGTTATCCATTCCTTCCTTTGATGGTTCCAACAAGTGCACGACTAGAGCATGGGTACATAAGTTGGAGAAATACTTCCAACTCAACCCTATGACAAAGACATAAGAGATTAAATTCACTACCTTGCATTTAGATTGAGAGTCCCATGATTGGTGGTACCATGGATTGGTCACCTTGGGACATGCCAACATTACCTCCTATATGGAATTCACACATAAGTCGATGGAGAGGTTTGACAAGAAGGCTCTAGAACTACATTTTAGAGAGTTGTCACAACTCAAATAGGTTGGGACACTGAATGCTTACATTAAGGAGTTTCATAGGCTTGTAGTCACTGTAACATATATATCTGAGCAAAGATTGGTGATGTTGTTCACCGATGGTTTATTTGAGCCACTGCATGGTTGGGTGAAAGCCTTCAAACCAGAGACTCTATAGGATACCATCATCATGACACAAAACATGGAGGATGTTGTCCTAAAGACAAAACTTTCTCCAAGCATTTCATTCTCCAAAAAAACAAGGACAATAAACCTTTTTAGGAAGAGGGGATAGGTAAGGAGAAGTTGGATGAGGCAATTCATAATGAGTTGAGAAGAAAGAAGTTTTTCTTCATTTGCAAAGAACCTTGGGAACCTGGACACATGTGTATGGGAAAAGGTAAGGTTCATTATATAGAGGTGATTTCAGATAGTGAGGAAGAGGAGGAAGTAGAGAAAGTACATGAAAATGAGTAGGACTGATCAATGGATGAGTAGCCCCATGAGGAGGTCAAGAATGGAGCTATCGCCACTCTATCAAGTGACCCTAGATTTCACACTTTCAGGATCCATGGAGTAGTACAGGGGAAACATGTCACATTATTGATTGATGATGGGGCAACCCACAACTTCATTGACTCAACTTTGGTGTCCAGGAGGATCACTCCTACAATTGACTTTGAGGGGTTTGATGTAGCAGTAGTCGGTGGGTGTAGTATGCCTTGCACGTAGAATATTCCATAGTTATGCGTAGCATTGGGAAACTACATGGTGACTGATAATTTCTATGTAGTTGAGTTGTCAGACACTAATATCGTATTGGGTGTCCAATGGCTTGTTTCCTTGGGAAAATATTTTGTTGACTACGAGGCCATGGAGTTAGAATTCAGGACAACATATGACAAGAATGTAGTTTTGAGGGGCATGTCTAATGATGCTCCCAAAATCATTTTAGCCAAGTAGATGGAAGGTGTATTCAAGCATGGAGATGTAGTTTGTGCACTGGAGTGTTTGATTACTACTCAGAAACCTTTAGGTAACAACCATCAATATCATATAGACATCGAGACATTGCTAAGCGAACATGATTGAGTCTTGGACATATACCTCCAGGGAGACCGCCTGACAGGGGATTTGAGCACTCCATTGAGTTGGAGGGGGGAGAAAAACATGTGATCACTACTCCCTATAGACATCCAAAGAAATTCAAGGATGAAATTGAGAAGGCTATTAAGGAACTATTGGAGATGGGACACATCAGGACTAGCTCTAGTCCATTCGCTTCTTTGGTAGTGTCGGTGAAGGAGAAGGATGGCACAATGCGAATGTACATTGACTATAGAGCCTTGAATAAGAAGATGATCAAGAATAGATACCCTATTCCTAGGATCGATGAGCTTCTGGATGAGTTGCATGGAGCAATGTATTTTTCAAATATTGGTCTTCGATCGGGGCACCATTAGATCAAAGTAAGAGAGCAGGATATTCCCAAAACTACTTTTAGATGCCATTATGGGCATTATGAGTTTCTGGTCATGCCACTTGGGTTGATCAACGCACCAGCCACCTTTCAATCATGCATGAACCACATATTCAAAAAGTAGTTGAGGAAGTTCTTGTTGGTGTTCTTTGATGATCTTCTTATATACAACAGGACATGCAAGGAGCACTTGGAACATTTGGATGAGATCATGAGCATCATGGAGGATCAATCACTATATGCCAAGGAGTCAAAGTGTAAGTTTGGCATGACAAAGATCCTATAATTAGGTCATGTGGTCAGTGCTCAGGGAGTACAAGTGCATAGGGAGAAGATCCAGGCCATATTGGATTGGCCATCACCCAAGTACCTTACACACCTACGTGGATTATTTGGGATATGAAACTACTACATGTGATTTGTAGATGGATTATCACATTTGGTTGCACCACTCATAGATATCACAAAGAAAGGGGAATTCAGGTGGATAGAGGAGGCCTAGAAGACATTTGACATGATGAAGGAAGTGATGAGCACTTGCCCAATTTTAGCACTTCCTGATTTCACTGAGCCCTTTGTGCTTGAGTATGATGTGTCGGATGAGGGGATAAGAGAAGTTTTGATGCAACATAGACATCCTCTAGAATATGAGAGAAAGAAACTCACTGAGTTGGAGAGGCTCTACTCCATCTATGATAAGGAAATTATCACCATCATGCATTCCCTTGAGAAATTCATACAGTACTTGGTAGGTGGAAAATTTGTGGTTAAGACTGACCACAATAGTTCGAGATACTTCCTGGGGAAGAAGGACTTAAATGAGAGGCAACAAAAGTGGGTCAGCAAATTGCAGGCATATGACTTTGACACAGAGTATGTAAAATCAAAGAAAAATGTGGTTGTTGATGCTCTCTCCAGAAAACTAGAGATATGTTTGCTTACAGAGATTTCAGCTGACCCAAAATCTCATCTCTTGGTAGAGTATTCCAAGAATAAGGTTGCTTGTGAGTTGATGGATCACATAATATAGGATGATAGGTACAAAGTGGTGGATGACATCATTTACTAGAAGGAACACATATACTTAGTCCCAGAGTCTACATTAAAGGAGAAGATTATGGGGGCTATGCATGATACACCCTTAGTAGGGCATCTTGGGTACTTTAAAACTTACAGGAAAATCATGGAGAGGTTCACTTGGAAGGACCTCAAAGATGATGTATTGAGACATGTGAGGGAGTGTATGACTTATCAATAGAACAAGTTAGAGTAGACTCATCTTGTGGGGTTACTACAACCATTACCCATTCCAGAGCATGTAACATCCCCAACCTTCCAAGCTGGGCCACATCACACAATCTCAACATCAACCTCTCTCTCTCTCTCTCTGTCTCTCTCTCTCTCTCTCTCTCTCTCTCTCTCTTATATATATATATAAGCATTAACATTGCACAGAGTTAACCATAATATGCAGATGCAAATTCGTACAGAAGATAAACCCATTTAAAATATAACATTAGAGCACACAATAATTAACCAAGCCTTTGAAGGACACTTATCTCTTATGAAAATTCACCAACTACGTGCAGGACTTAGACATTCCTCCCAACCATAGACTTTGTTACTCATAATCTTTGAGTGACAGGTCACCCCCGAGTTGGGCTTAAACTGCATAGGAAAAAGGGTTCATATTGCTAGGATATGGTATGATATTCACCAAAAGACTTGGTCCAAGGTGTCGACTGCTGCAACTAGCCTACAGTCCCTCATTCCCCACATGCCTGTCCCACCCAAGGAAGTGTGCCCCTTCTCTGATAATAGTCCTTCGACTGCCCCACTTCCCTTATGGGGCTTCAACAACAAGATGGACATGAAGTCTCAAGGCTCTGTATCTAATGCCTAGCTCACCAGGGAACAATTCCCAACAAACCCTCACCTAGAGAGAGTGCTCACGGGCCTGACAACCCGCCTCTTCGACAGTAAGCAAGCCTTCCCAAGCATAGGGTTAAGCAAAATAACAATAAATTACAACAAAATACATATTCCTTCGCAGAGGAAAATCTATTTGAATGATCCCTGAACGAGTGATAATTCGACTCAAATTACACTAAGGCTAGCAATATATATTGCATGCCTTCAACTCGACACTTGTCACCTTTATAACTAGCTTTAGCCACTTGGGGACCCATTCCCATCCCTCAGGAACTTAGGATAAAACATATCCATAAATTAAACTTCCAAAAATATTAATAAAATATTCTCGTGACTTAAGCTTCCCTTTTTTCCTTTTATGTGGAGTTTATCGCCCATCTCTTTTTCGTTTGAGTTGAGTCTGTGTGCAGTGATGTGATTATATTAACAATCTTGAGGGTGATTACAGGCGCACTGGCCTTTTGCATCTAGGCTCACCAACCTTAAAACACAAGCATATATACAAAGGCTCTCTGGACTCAAAACTATGCACTTAATATGATGTGCGCAAGACTCTAGGATGTGCACACTCTTCTTTTGATCCGCCATCCTCACACACTTTCACAAGTCCACGCTACACTATAAAATGTCCACATTCTTTCTTTGATGCACAATCCTCACGCAAAGACCAACCTATGGAATGCACGCACAAAATTGAATCCAAGACTTGATACCAACAACTCACCAGCTTATATATATATATATATATATATATATATATATATATATATATATATGGGGTTCGACCTAGGGGTATTACATTCCCCTCCCCCTTATTTATGCATTGTCCTCAGTGCATTACATACACATGTATACTCAAAACTTTCAAAAGTCTTCAAAGACAAATATTCTTCCCACATAACATCCTCATGTTCCCAAGTTGCATCCTCAGGACCATAACAGGTCCACTGGACCTTTACCAGTCCTACTGTGCAATTTTGAAGCGTCTTGACTTTCTGATCCAATATGCACATTGGTTGAATTCGGAACTCACCCTCTTTCTCCACCTTAATCACATTCCAATCAATTACATGATTAGCATTATGTATATACTTTTTAAGCAAAGAAACATGGAATACATTATGAATACTCAAGGATGTAGGTAGATTCAGCATATATGCGGCATGACCAATCCTCTCTAGGATTTCAGATGGCCCACAATATCGTGATTCTAGCTTAGAGAAATTTTCCAACTTCAGGGAGCCTCGTCTTGCTTTTACTTTTAGGAACACATGGTCACCCACTTTAAATTCTCTAAAAGTTCGGCCTTTATCTGCGCAATTTTTCTATCTATCTTGGGGAGCTTTTAAATTTTGCTTTATTTTTACCATCTTCTCTTCCGTTTCCTGAAGCAAATCTGGCCCAACTACTACGTGGTTTGTTGGGTTATTCCAACTCATAAGTCTGTTACACCTTCTACCATACAGTGCTTCAAATGGACTCATCTTCAAATATGTTTGATATCCATTTTTGTAAGCAAACTCTACCAAATGTAAGTATACTTCCCATTTGTTGATCATAGAGACATTTAGTTCTCCTTATTGTTTCTTCCAATGTCTTGGGATCATAATATTGTATCTTATCGCTAATAAATGATGGAAACCCACTCAGGTACCTCTTAATATTCACATGTATGTCCTTGATAAAAGGCACATATTTCAACAAATCTAAAAATCTCCTTTCGTACTAGTCTATGGTCATGCTCCCAAGCTTGAGTTCAAAGATCTCCTTCATTTTCCTATCATAGTAGCGCTTGGTTAAATATTTCTTTTCAAAATATCGCTTGAATTCCCTCCAAGTAATCTTCTTCTCATCAATGTGTTGTACCTGCACATACTAATCCCACCACATTGATGCTTTCCCTTTGAGTTGATAAATGGCAATTCACCCTTCTACATGCGAGGAGTAATTATGCAACTGGAAGTATTTCCTCATACCTAGAAACCAAGTTTTTGCATCCTCATCCTTCTTATGCTCACCATCAAAAGTAGGAGGCTTTCTCTTATTCATTCCCCCCTGTAGTTCGTCCACCCCAGTCTTTCTCTTATGCTTTCTTACATGAGATGGACTCGAACAACTATGTGCTCTCCCAGCTAAATCTTGGAGAGTGATGGAGATGCTTATCAATACTTTTTTTTTCCTTCCCTCATCATGAGATCTGTGTCTTCCTGACCTACTTGTCTCTATCTCCTTGTCCATCTTTTTCTCAATTATGTCCAAGCTTTGTAGCAACTTGATGTTGAAGCCTTCTTGTTCCTCCTTGTCTTTCATAAGCCTATTGTTATTGGCTTTATAACTTTGGATGTCCTTTTGCAAACTTTTTATGGTCTCTACCAAGTTTATGCTCTCTTCTAAGCCTTCCATATGTCCATTAGATTATGTACCTTCAACACTTATGCATGCGTACAACCTTTCCATTTCTTCATCCTAACTATAGGTTCTCTGCACACCTCCCATGCTTTTAATCTCTACGTTGATCCTGACCTGAACTAATTGTTGTTAATTCTGCAAAAAGTGTAGTCAACAAGGTTTGTTAGACTAATTAATGTGACAATTTTATGAAAGCTATGCACAATTTGTCATAATCCTTTCTTTTCCTTTTTCCTTTGGATAATTTTTAACCCACACATCGCATTTTTTGCGCGCATCACAAATCTATACCGTGCACTAGTGGTTTTCCGTGCAAAATAACTATGCACAACACAACACCAATGCTTAATGCACACATCTATTTCATGTTGATCTCTAGCCCACACAAGTCCAATGTTGAACCAATTGCTCTGATACTAGAATGTAATGTCCCCAACCTTCCAGGCTGGGCCACGCCACATAATCTCAACATCAACCTCTAGAATATTCTTTGTAGCAACCCAAATTCATTATTGGACCATGCTACTTCAAAATTCCTAGTGCGTGGATACTACTTATAACGCTCACACAATCATTCTGGTCTACTTGTAACGCTCCATGTTACAAGTAGACCAGAATGATTGCGCACAACCTTAAGATACTACGCCCAGACTTGTGTTGAGTCTCACTTTACGATTACACTTCTTTTAATACAATTATAACAGTGAAATAAATATCACAAATAATATGTGTGCTTTAGCCCTTCAATACACACACAGACACACACATCGA
>ML804946.1:231344-243761 GCA_009831015.1 Picea engelmannii | reverse complement strand
TGTTATTATGGTTTAATTTTGTATTATATAGATATAGATTTCAAAATATTATCAAAATTGTTTTGGATGTAAAAGTTGAACATAACTTTTATTTTGGTATGTCGCACATTTTCATCCGTAATGGCAAAGGCCTTCTAAATTAAAAAGAAGTTAAATTCTAAACTTTCTTTTAGAAAAAAAGCAAAGAACTAAAGAGGGTGATTTTACATCTCTCTTAATGGGAAGTTGTACTTCAAAATTTAATAAATATTTTAATCTTATTTATTAATGTGGTATATGCAGATATTGAATCAAAATCATGGTTAGAGTTTAGCCCACTCTCGGAGTCTTAATTGCACTACTCTATTGTAAGGATGGAACTAAGCTATACGTTGTACAACTCATATCAAGAAAAAGAAACAATGTGTGTGACCTATGCATACAATGTACTTTTGTTAGTGTTATCCAAAAAAAATCCAACAACCTCAGTTCCACATGCTAGGTAGATTAAATTTAAGTAAAAAATTAGGAGCAATAACTCATTTGTTCGAATGGTCCCTAATTAAGGGATCTAATTATATGTTACCCATTAGCAAATTGTGTAAAACAAAATTAATAAATAATTTTTGGTTAATAAAAATAGTAATTATTTTTATAGAATAAAAATAAATAAAGACATCCAAAAGAAAATATTTAAAATGAATGAGTTAAAATACAAAGATTCTCACACTTTATGCAATAAGATTTCTTTTTGGTTCAAAGAAATGTTTAAATATAATAATAATAATAATAATAATAATAATCTATTTTTAAGGTCACGGTATTGGTGTATGAAACCCCCTTGTTTGTGGGACAAGGGACCCCCTCCGTCCAACGATTTGATTGGTAAAGTCTACGAAGGTATACATACCCTACCCCCCTCTGGATTTGAACCTGTAACCTCTTAAGAGGAAACACATGTTCTTATACATTTGTTTCAAAGAAATGCTTAAATATATATATTTTTATTTGTCCTTAAATATTAAAAGAGAAGAAAATGAAATGATAAATTATAAGATTTCAAAATTGTATAAGCTTGTTGTAGAAACTATTTTTCAGATGTTAAATATAATGTTTTTTTTTTTGATAAATACACACGCTAAAATATATTATTTTAGTTGTAAATAATTCATATAAAAAATCTTTGTTGTTGGTTTGCCACTGGGGAAACCAGACCACTAGCAAAGAAAAAGTTTTTTTGTCGAAATAGTTTGGAGCAAATTTTTATCTACCCTTTGTCTATCTAGATGAACTTTATATATATAATTCTGAGAGCTGTTAGAGGCTAAAACATGGTGATGTTTGCTCTTCATTACACAAAAAACAAAAAAGAAAAGCATACTAATTATTTAGATTGAGGGGGAGCCCAAGGCCCCTAGGTTGTGTTGCCATTGTTTAGTTGGTGGAAGGGAGTCGTGCTAGAACCCCGCGAAGGAGCAGATGGAATTCGTCCAACAAGAGATGAATGGTATTATATGCTTCCTCACGTGTTTGCAACATTTGTTTGACCCATAAGCATTTTTAAATGCCAGCTAGTTCCATTATTCACCAATATTTGGATTCACGCCCATGCGATCTTCCTATATTGGACACCCAGGTAATGATAACTTCATCTAGCTCTTGAGTCAGTGTCAGGGTCCGTTCCATCTGAATGTCGGCCTCGACCTTTTCCAATTGCTCTTGGATGCGAGGCAGAGTTGCTTCCTGAAAAACTGTCGCTGCTGCATGGGCATCGTGTTGGACTCAAGACATGAGAAGTCACTCATTTTTGTGGCTTGAGGAAGGCTCCAAAGGTGAGCCCCCTCCTCGTCTGTATCCACAACAATAACCTCTTTGAGGAGCCATCTTGCTCTCTGCCTATTTACCAAACCCAAGGCGAATGTGTATCCACGGTGGATTGAGAGTCAACTTGCAGCGTTGTCGACTATGGTTGTTTTCCCTTGCCAGAGCTTTCCAGACTACGCACCTCTGAGCATTTGATCATTTCCTGTGGTTATTGGGATCGTTGACTAATCCGAAATCTTTGCGATCCTTTGTTTTCATGCTGCCCCAACTTGAAATCCTGGAGGATCCAACCATCAAGGTTGTTGTACTGCATTCCCTTAGTGTTATCTGCTTCATTGATGTGCCTATGTACCTATTGTATTGTTCACCCAATGTTGGACGATTGTCGCATGCTCTCCGCCTCCTCTAGGTGCCTTGATAGCTAGGTTTCAAAGGCCTGGTTATCGAGGCATGGGCTGCACATTTATATTTCATTGAATCGTGTAGTGGCTGATCTCGAGGAAGCGTCGATGTATAGGTTAATGATGACATGCATGTTTGAATGTGGCAGGGGTGAGTCTGATTGCTCATCCGCGTGGCTAATGTCGTGCATGTGTGAACGTGGCAGGAGTGTATCCAATTGCTCGTCCACATGGCCTATTGTCCCATCACCGAATATTCCAATCCTCCTTGTCACCCCTTCCAGGGGATTAAACACAATGTATTTTATTAGTTACTATTTTGTTTATTATTCACCCATACACTATGTCCTACATAGGAGGGGGAGACTAAATTGCATATTCATCAATAAGAGGGGCCACTAATTATGTGGACATCCCCATTTGTATAAACGTCATGGTATGTTGGGACTTTTATGCTGCATGGCATGAAAATATTTTTAAAGTCGCAAAATCTATTAGAAGATGTTAAACATGACTTATTCAAATGTTTATTATCTTGTGTATTATTAACACACACTCTTTTTTACCCAACTTGTTACTTAATGTTTATTATTCATAGACTCACGCACATGCGCACACATAGACACACAACATGTCACATAGAACAGGGGGGGAGGTTGAGGTTGAGCAAACATGCATATTCATCCCATAACCAATAGTACATTGAGAATGATGTATCCCACTATCGTTAGCATGTTTATTACTAGTTGTTTAGATGCTTATCAAGCATGCATATTAATCTTGCAACCAATTAACTAGATCATGGTATGTTTGGATCGATGTATCACATTGTTATTATTCTGTTTATTATTCACACTCGTTGTTTATTATTCACACGACACCCATACAACATGTCACAATACATATTCATCTTGCACCAATTAACTAGATCATGGTATGTTGAGACTGATATTTCCCACTATTATTAGCTTGTTTATTACTTGCTATTTAGAGGCCAATCAAGAATTCATAATTAATCTCACAACCAATTAACTAGCTCACAATATTTACATCACAATGCATATTCCATCCCACAATGACATATACCACAAATTCATCTAATTTGACTATTATTAACCTGTTTATTACTCATAGTTTAGACATTGAGCAAGCACGCACATTCATCTCGGATTCTTGGTATATACATCTTAACGCATATTCATCTTGCACCCAATGAACCAAATCATGATGTGTTGATATCAATGTATCCTACACATTCAACCCACAAACAATTAAGGACAACACCAAATTGGTGTATGAGACCCCCTCCGCCCAACAATTTGACTGGTAAAGTCTACGGAGATATACATACCCTACCCCCCTTTGGATTTGAACTTATAACCTCTTAGGAAGAAACATATGTTCTTAACCATTAGGCACACTCAGATTGTATATCAAAACTAATGTAACCAACACCCACACAATAAGATCACATAAAAAAACCTATCAAAATTAACATATCCCACACAATTATCTCACAATCAATTAACTAAATTGACCAAATCATAACATTTTGGGACCAATATATCCAACCCCATAACCAAATCACATTCATCGCAAGACTCACAATAAATTAACCAACTCACAATAAATTAACCAAATCATAGCATATGTTGGGACCGATATATCCCATCCCACAACCAAATCACATTCATCCCAAGACCCACACATAGATATCAGAACCACATACATCCACACAACTTCTAAACCAAAACAAATCTAATAAACATAAATATTCATTCACGAACCATTCAACTATTGTATTAGATATAAAATCAAGTAAACATGTATATTCAAACTGATGAAGAAAGACTAAGACTTTATATGCTTACGCATACGGAAGATTTGAGACGTTGACTCCCCACCCTTGTGGAGCTAAATTTGGTAGAAAATTTGAACAATCTCGATGACCATCCAATATCCTTGTTACGCGTGCTGAAATGTCAGAATGCCTTCCTATATTGTTTAAGACATGTAAAGGGTGCCGGGAAGGTGTTCTGTTCACCCTCGACCGATTTATATTTAAACAGAGAGTTCAGTATATTAGATACTCTGCAATGGAACGATGTCAACTGAAATCAGCGAAAATGTCTAAGTCCTCGTTGGAAAACGGGATGTGAGTGCTGAATAAGCATGAAATTTAACAGAGAATTTTAGAAAAGTCTGTTTGAAAGGGATGTCAAATTAGGCGAGATGTCATCATAATTGGGTTAACATGGCATAGATATCAACGCCATAATCTTGCATTTGTGCTTGAAGTGGGTTTGGTGTTCGCCTAGAGGGGTTACGAGTTCAAACCTCCGAAACGTAAATTGTTAGCATACAAAGCCCCAGCTGCGAAATAAGGCCGATCTGGAGCTGCCCATCTCACAAATCTCATCCTTTCCAAGACATATTGGGAATTAATTGATCGGATCCATAAAATGATCGATTTGAAGCAGGCAGTTGCAGCATTTTTAACATTAGGAATGCTTGCAATGCTCATCAATATGATGAGCAATGGACCGTTTCTCGATGCAGATCAAGCATCATCCGAGGTAATTTCATTGATTCATTCTTCAATTCAAGCCATCCTGAATATTGTATTTGTTCTGGTAGTTGTTTATCATTGTCATTGCTATTGTTTTTCTGATCGTTGCAAAGAACATGATATACATTCTGAAGGTAATATTACATCTTCTTTTTAAAGGGAAAATATTCAAACGGATCAGAACTCCGGGAACGCTCTCCAACAGTTAACAGAAAAACCACAAGATTAAAGGAGCTGTGGGGACGTCCTGGACCGGTATTAGAACCTTGCTGGGACAAGCACATTACTAGTAAGTCACTCAGATCTTTGATAAATTGCCCTAAAATTGCTTACCTTTTTACACCTGTCTCCCCATGTTCTACCTTTTTTTGGGTTAGATTTAACTTCCATTGTTATACTTGTGGTTTTCGAAATAAGCATTATAATGCCGGTTCAAAGAAAGAACTGGGGTTGATTGTAGGGAGTCTGTTTTGACATACATACTTTTTTCTCGTTCAGATAAGCTGTCTCTGTGTTATTGATAAATTGGGTAAAGTACTAGTTACAATTGATGCCTATTAGTGTAAGCTAAATGCCATGAACGAAATAGCTTTCCTCAGGCAGATGTTTTTCAATCTGCATAAATATTTGAAAAAAACTGACTATATAATAAGTGGAGTAACTGGGCTTCATTCAGCAACAAAATGCAATTTTCCATTGAGAATCACTCTATTTCAAATAGGCACCATGAACTGCTTTTATACAAGGGCTGATTATGTTTCTAGTCCATATCACGATCTATGCATGTCCTAGTGAGGACAGGCTAGAATCGAATTCAATAATTGCTCTACAACATGTTCTGTTCTTACTTCTTAGCTTTGGGTTTTAGATACTTTATGAGATTTTGTCTCTAGCAAAGATTGCAGACAACAGCATTTTCTATAGTTCGCGGTGAAGAACTTGTAACAAAATTTGATCTTTCACATAGTTTTGAGAAGAAAGACAAGAGTGTACTATCAGAAGGGAAGTAACATTCACAGTAATAAATTCAAAGCAAACTAAGCCATTCATGAAGGGAAAAACCACAAATAGTCTTCTCTTTTTACTGCTAGGTTGTAAAATTTACAAAATGCAGCCCAAGGACAGGTTTGAAGTGAATTCAGTAATTGCTCTACAACATATTCTGTTCTTAGCTCTGTGTTGTAGATACTTTATGAGATTTTGCTTCTAGCAAAGAGTGCAGATAACAGTATTTGCTATAGTTTGCAGCAAAGAACTTGTAACAAAATTTGATTTTACATATAGATTTGAGAAGAAATACAAGAGTGTACTATCAGAAGGAAAGTAACATTCATAGCAAAAAGTTCAAAGCAAACTAAGCCATTCACTAAGGGAAAAGCCATAGATTGTCTTTTCTTTTTAAGTTTTTACTGCATGGTTGTAATATTTTACAAAATGAAGCCCAAGGACAGTGAAGCCCCTTGCCCCCCGGTGCAATCCTGCAGCAGCAGTTCCTCCATGTGCTTAAGTTAGTATTTTGGTGATTGTACCTTTTCTGTGGTCCTAGGCTAAGAATTAGTTGGTTGTGATAGGGTTTAGCTAGGGATTTGTTTTTATTGCCCCACTTTGATATTTAGTTGAGTACTTCAAGGGGATTTAGTTTTATACCTACCCCTTTATAACACACTAGTGATGACTTGTCCCACCAACTGTTTAATTTGTTGTGTCTATATTAGTAATATGCTCCTAATATATTATTAATAATTATATTAATAGAATTGACAAGCATATTTCGAAAATAAATATTTACAGAATTCGATGTAGAGACTAAAGGGCTTCACCCCTCCTCCAGCCACACGTACCACTGTTCATCACAAAAGCTTTTTGTTTGGAACTTGAGCAGGAGCTTTCCCATCTTCTACACAAAAAATACTATTTTTGTTTTCCTTCTTCCTCCTTATTGAGCAACCCAAATCCTACCATTTTAAAGATTTGAAGTTCCCTTTTCAATGTAATTTTCAGTTTCATTTATTTTTATAACTCCCATTTGGGTTTATTCCTTGTTATCTGCTTTTCATATGTCCTACAGATACATGTATAACTAAAGCAGGTTCTCACATGCCTAACTTTCATAGGGTTCAACATGTCTAAGACAACGTTCCAATGTCAAAGATGGATCAAACCTTCCGCGTCTGAGGATGATGGTCTTATCTTATTTGACATATGCTCCTTGATTTATTTAGTTGTATACCATTTTCCCACTTGTCGTTTTTGTGGGTACCTTCCCTAAAGTTTCCCTAAAGATATATTAAATGTTAATGTTCAATGTCCTTATGATGTTATAATTAGAACGGTGGTTCATTTAGTCGAATTGGTGGTCAAATGGGTAGGAATCCACTCGTTACTGTATAAATATGTCTAAGAAAGAGAGAAATAAGGGTTGGCCGGTCCTTGCACTTTCATGATGCCTTCATAATGATAATTCTATTTTGTCTCATAAATGTGTTTGTCTTATTCGTACTTGTTGCTATATCTTCGTATGTTGGCAAGGCCAACATATGGTGTTGTTTCTAATTGAGATGAACAATCCTGGAGGATAATTGATGTGTTCTCCTTCGTGGGTAAATAAGAGGAACACACCAGAGGAGGAAAGGAGAAAAAAGTGATGCAGCAGAGAACCAAGGCGGTTTGAGCAGATTCAAGTGAATGGAGGAATGCTTAGAATCTAACCTGCCAATCCATTTTTTGAAAGTCGCTCTAGTTCATTTCAAACCGATGCATCATAATTTTTAATAAACAATAAAGTTTTTAAGGGCAGAGGAGCCATAAACTATGTGGAGTGCTCAAGTTCCACAATGCTAACTGACAGGACCCTGTGCAGGTAAGTCATTTAGAAGATATCATCTGCTGTGTGATTCTATGATGGCTGAAACAACAATTTTTTTGTAATATCTAGCATGAAATATTTTGTGCAAATGTAGCTTTCGATTGTTGAAATAAAGATGCTTGATTGTTGAATATCCATGGATCATATATTCATGTGCTGTCCAATTATTAAATACCCAGAGAAGTTTGTGGTCAACGATATTGAAGATATTTTTTGCTGAACTTGTTGAAGCAGGTTGATCACATTTCTTTCGTTGATGATATCAACACATAATCCTGAGCCTCCATTTTGCATGATGATCAACTTGTTGATCTTGGATCAAATCTCATAGGCAGACATTTGCTGTGCTTTTATTTCTTTATTATTGTATCACATGTACTCTTTTGAATGGAAATGATGGATACCTCTATTTTGATGAGTTTACTTCAGGGGAAGCTATTGTTTTCAAGAGCGTGCTATTGGATGGTCTATTGATTATGGCCTTCAACATTTCTAAGAAAGAGGCATCTTATATTCCCACCTCTAAAGGATACGAGGTAGAAATGACAATGTCGTAAACTCACCCTGTAGTGGTATTCTTGGGCCCATCTTTTAGCCTAATTCCAAACAGGAGAATCAAGTTCAAGTTGAGGATATGTAGTGTTGACAACCTTTGACAGACAGTGTTTCCATCTTCAATTTCGAGATATTTGATCTAAGATCTCCAACTACTTCACACACTGGTGACACATTCTCTCCTTATGGTTTTGAAGTTTGGAGCCAATGTCTAAGACAAATAGTGTAAAATTTCAGACCCCACCTAGTTTCAAGTCTGGCTGATTTTCAGTCAATGTTTAATGCCCAAACCCAGGTATATGACAGCCAAATAAACTCAGCATATAAACAACTTTTCAGAACTGAAACATGAGGATTCTGAACAATATTTAATGCATAAATACAACCATATCAGCAGCACAATATTCAGAAATTTAACACAGTGATTTTTGGTCTAACAACGACCCTGAAAAAACCCACAAGGGGAAAATTAGTGTTATTTCAGAGCTTCAGAGAAAATTCTTTTACAGCGTATTCATCTTCAGAAATTTAATGACAAACTTATCTCGAAAACCATGCCAAGATTTCACATAAAATCTGAGCCAAACTCCTCGAAATTCATGCCAAAATTTCCTGCACACATGTACAGGTCTGCTCCTCGATTTCTGTACCTCTTCTCTGCTGTACGACTGCCTCGAAATCTGTGCCAAATGCTACAACACAATTTTGGGCATTAAAAGCTGTACGACCGCCTTGGGAAATGTGCCAAAACATTCAGAAAATACTCACAGAAATATTCTCGATTTCTGTGCAATTAAAACAGCAGTACGGACTGTCAAAATCCGTATAGTATGGCATGTTTAAACTTGCTGTACTTTCCCTCGATTTTCGTGCCAACTTTCTGTTGTACGGTCACCACAAAATCTGTACAGTACGGCCTCTTGAAAGTGCTGTACCTCTCCTCGATTTCTGTGCCTGATTTAATGCTGTACGGCCTGCTCAATTCGTACAATACGACCTGCAATAAATGCTGTACTCTTGCCTTGAAATGCGTGCTAGCTTGCTGCCTTGAAATGCGTGCTCTAGCTCTGCAAAATGGCCTCCTTTCTCAAGCTTGACTTCCTCTTCTTCTTGCTCTTTCAAAAATGTTTCAACAACCCAAGAATGGGTGCGCCCTCCTACCCTAATCGACCTCATGAGGGAAGGTGAAGAGTTTCTCAATCCAATGGTGGAGATTGGATGAGATGAACGGTGGAAAAAAAGTCACTTAAGTTACCCACTTTCTCCAAGTCCAAAAAGTCATCTTTTAATTTGTCTCTCACAAATTAAATGACTAGGGTCCACATTAGGCACTTTCTCACCCCTTAGGCGCCTAGGTGACGAGAAACACTTGCCTAGGTACTTTTAAATTATTTTAACACTCCCTCTTATCGAGGAAAGTGTTACTCACCACTCCAGGCTTGTCCCTGAAGAATACAAACTTTCCTTTGCCCAAGGCTTTGGTGAATATATCCGCAACCTGCTCATCTGTAGATATGTACTGTAGCTCAAATGCTCCTCTCTGAACATAATCCCGGATGAAGTGATACCGAATCTCAATGTGCGTAGACCTGTCTTGAAAAATTGGATTCTCAGAGAGTTTAATACAACTCTGATTGTCACAGTAAATCATAGTAGGCCTCAACTGCACACCAAACAATCCCACCAACAACTTGTGAAGCCAAAGAGCCTCACAACTGGCCTGACTGGCAGCCATATACTTAGCCTCTGCAGAACTCAAAGCCACTGACTTTTGCTTCTAACTAAACCAAGACACCACTGCTGAGCCCAATCCAAAACAACACCCATAAGTACTCTTCCGATCACTGACACATCCTGCCCAATTAGAATCTGTATAGCCCACCAATTGAACTCTATCCCCTCTCAGATAGTCCAGACCATAATCCATTGTACCACAAAGATACCTAAGCACATGTTTTGCTACCACCCAATGCACTTTCCTAGGCTCCACCATGAACTGACTAAGAGTGTTGACAGCAAAACAAATATCTGGCCTGGTATTGACCAAATACATCAAAGAACCGATCAACTAACGATATAAAGTGGAATCAACCAACTGTGACTTAGAAGCATGAAACTTCTTCCAGTTGGTAATCATGGGAGTGGTCATGGCCCTACAATCCTCCATCTGGAATCTCCTTAGAATGTCACAAGCATTCTTCCCCTTGTTAAGGTTTAAGCTATTATTAGAGTTCTTTGCATTTCACTAGATAACAATAGCATAAGATAGGATCATTGAGAAATACACAATCACAAGAGACACACATTTATCTTGGGAAACCCTCATGGGGAAGAAAACCCAACAAAACTTCCTTATTATAGATAGCCAATACAATGCCAAGAGATAACTCAAACAAATACAGAAAGTCCTCTCCCAAGAATGCGTTTCTCTCTCTCTTTCTCTCTTCTTCAAATGCAACTCCAAAACTTGTCTCTCAATGAACAAGTGTGTGTGTGTGTCTAAGTGAGGTGCTAGCCTCCTTATTTATACAATTCTGGCACGTGTGGAAGTGTCTCTTCACTGGCAGGGCTGACTTCTTCTGGGTGGTTATAACCACCTTTAATATATTTTGGGTTCGACTTCTTATTCTGCCTATTACAATTATACTTTAACCAATCTGCAAAAGGGGATTTGGTCTTTTACAATAACCGACATGATCAATCCACAATAGGGGATTGATCTAATGAATAATACCACAATAATAATTAGAATACACTTTGCAGTTACATTATTTCAACACTCCCCTTTAACAAGAAGGGTATTCTACAACAACATCAGGCGAGAGAGAGGACAGCATCATCAACAACATATGGTGGGTGAGAGGACATCATCATCAATATCATCTTGGAACACTGACTGGCGTATCTATAAATCATCGAAAGTTTTTCTCATCATCAACACAGCACAGAGGCTGGAGCATCATCAACACAACATGGAGCTGGAGTAGCATCATCATCCTCATCGGTATGAGGCTAAGGTGACATCATCATCATCTAAAGCATTAAAGCTGAAATAATATCATCATCATCATCTTCAGCAAGGACTCAGGCGCTGAAGTGGCATCATCATCATCATCTTTAGCAAGAGGTTGAAGTGGCATCATCATCATCATCTTCAACAAGGACTTATGCGCTGAAGTGGCATCATCATCATCATCTTCAGCAAGAGGTTGAAGTGGCATCATCATCATCATCTTCAGCAAGGACTCAGGAGATGAAGTGGCATCATCATCATCATCTTCAGCAAGAGGCTGAAGTGGCATCATCATCATCAACTGCATCGACATGGATTAGTATAACACTAATACATCCTCATCATCAATAATAGCACAAGGCTGATACAACATCAAAAGCAACAATATCACAACACAAAGGCTGGCAACACATTATCACAGCACGAGGCTGGCAACACAACACTACAATTAAGCTGGTACATCATCACAACAATTAAGCTGGCACATCATCACAACAATTAAGCTGGAAAACACCACACAACAATTAAGCTGGAAACACCACAACAATTAAGCTGGAATCACAATACTAGACTGGCTTTACGTCACAACCATTAAGCTGGAAGCACAGTACTAGGCTGGCTTTACGTCACAACAGTTAAGCTGGAAGCACAGTACTTGGCTTGTTTTTCGTCACAACAATTAAGCTGGAAGCACAATACTTGGCTTGCTTTTCGTCACAACAATTAAGATGGAAGCATAATACTCTGCTTGCTTTTCATCACAGCAATTAAGCTGGAAGCACAATACTCGGCTTTCTTTTTGTCACAACAATTAAGCTGGAAGCACGGTACTCGGCTTGCTTTTCGTCACAACAATTAAACTGGAAGCACGGTACTAGACTGACTTTACGTCACAACAATTAAGCTGGAAGCACAGTGCTAGGCATATCTCAACACAACAACTAGACTGGCTTTACGTCACAACGATTAAGCTGGAAGCACAGTACTAGGCATATATCAACACAACAATCTAGACTGGCTTTATGTCTCAGCAATTAAGTTGGAAGCACAGTACTAGGCATATCTCAACACAACACTATTCCCCCTTTCGAGGGAGGTCCTTTCGGACTATACCAAGCTTATCTCGAAAGTGCTCAAACTTTACACGAGATAGAGGCTTGGTCAACACATCGACAACCTGTTCATCCGTGCTAACATATTGGAGCTTTAT
>ML804946.1:201593-228442 GCA_009831015.1 Picea engelmannii | reverse complement strand
TTTTTCAAACTTCAAATTTTGAAGTTCTGATCCAGGGGATAGATGTGCTGAGTTGAGGTGAGTAAGTTGGTGTAGTCAGATTTATGAAAATCCAACTTTTACCCCCTCAAACTTGACCAACGGATTTCTGGACCGGTGCTTTTGGTTTTTTGGTACTTTTGGTACTTTGGTACTTCTGGTACTCTGGTACTTTTGGTACTTCTGGTAGTCTGGTTTTCTGGTACTTTGTGAAAACTAGGGTTTCACTTTCTGGGATATCTAGCCACTGAAAATTTGCGCTGAGGATGCCAAAGTGATCCTTGAGGAAGGGCACACTTTTCTAGATGATTTTAGGGTTGAAATACTTCACCAACAAAAAGCCCTAATTTGCATGTACGACAATAGTGATGTTTTTCACTTTCTCTTGTGAAAGATGCTCTCTTCAGCTTAGCTCTGATACCATGGTAAGGTTTAAGCTATTATCAGAGTTCTTTGCATTTCACTAGATAACAATAGCATAAGATAGGATCACTGAGAAATACACAATCACAAGAGACACACATTTATCCCGGGAAACCCTCATGGGGAAGAAAACCCAGCAAAACTTCCTTATTATAGATAGCCAATACAATGCCAAGAGATAACTCAAACAAATACAGAAAGTCCTCTCCCAAGAATGCGCCTCTCTCTCTCTCTCTTCTTCAACTGCAGCTTCGAAACTTGTCTCTCAATGAACAAGTGTCTGTGTGTGTGTCTAAGTGAGGCGCTAGCCTCCTTATTTATACAATTTTGGCACATGTGGAAGTGTCTCTTCACTGGTAGGGCCGACTTCTTCTGGGTGGTTATAACCACCTTTAATATATTTTGGGGCCTCTTTAATATATTCTGGGGCTGACTTCTTATTTTGCCTATTACAATTATACTTTAACAAATCCACAAAAGGGGATTTGGTCTTTTACAATAGCCGACATGATCAATCCGCAATAGGGGATTGATCTAATGAATAATACCATAATAATAATTAGAATACACTTTGCAGTTACATTATTTCAACACCCCTGTCCCAGGAAGATATGTCCAGGCTCCTGCCAAACCTACAATCCCAAAAAATAGTGCATCAGTCCAATATCAGTCATCTCAAACTCTGAAGCAAGGCTCTCCTTGCAGCTAGTGATGAGTCTCTCTGCCCCTGTAATGAAAAAATCATCCACATATAGCAAGAGTATGAGTGGATCCTCTCCAACTACAATGAAGTATAGGTTGGGATCCGCCTCACTCTTCTCAAAGCTCAACTGCTGCAAGTAGGCATCAATCCTCGAATACCAAGCTCTAGGAGCTTGTTTCAGCCAATACAATGCCTTCTTCAGTCTGCACACATGAGAATCTCTTCGATGCACCTCAAAGCCCAATGGCTGCTCAATGTACACCTCCTCTTGTATGAGACCATTCATAAATGCGATCTTCACATCCATCTGATGGATCTTCCAACCCATCTCTGCTGCAATAGATATCACTGACCTGATCGAGGTATATCTAGCAACTGGTGCGAAGGTCTCATCATAATAAACTCCCTCAACCTGTGAGAACCCCTGAGCCACAAAGTGAGCTTTGTACTTCTCAATGCTGCCATTTGCAGCATACTTGAGTTTATAGAGCCACCTGGAAGTCACCACTGACTTCCCCTCAGGTCTAGGAACAATCTCCCAAACATCATTCTTCATGATGGAATTATACTAATATACTCTTCCATCATGGAATCTCTCCAAACCTGTCTACTAGAAGCCTCCTCAAAAGTGGAAGGCTCAGACTTTCGTATACTGCTCACCATCGCGATGTAGCTGCAAAATCTCTTGGGATGTTTACTGAAGAGATCTGCATTGAATACAATAGATCTGCTTTGTCCTTTAACCTGCTGAATAGATCTGCACTGATTACAATAGATCTGCTTTGTCCTTTAACCTGCTGAAGATATCTACATTGAATATAATAGATCTGCTTTTCTCTCAGAGCAAGAGCTCTGATACCATGTTAATTTACTCTAAATCAGCTAACTAAGTAAACATATCGAATCTAAATAAGTGATCTCCATTGCCAGCTATATGGTTCTGTATGGAACTCGCCTTTTCGGTTTAGAACCTTCAATCGTACTGTATGGCCTTTGAACTGGTTGGACTGGCCGGTTTTTCTGGAACTGGTCCAGTTTTGATAACATTGTGGACAAGAGATATGGGAAATGCAAGAGCTACAAATTATGGAAAATGTGCCACTAATATTTTAGGTACAAACAAATATACAAAAGGATATATGATATAAATATGGTTCGAAATTTCATGAGCCAAGATTAACCAAGAAATTTAATTAGATATCCTAACCAAATCAACAAGGGGGACTTGTTTTCTTCTAGCAAATTTGCACATGCAACTATCTTGTAATAAATCTTGGCCATTGTATGATTGATCAAAAATATATTTGCAACACAAATATGTTGTCTGTAATGTTCCCAAGCCAATTTTTTGCTTGGGGACACTAGCTAACCACTGAATCAACTATTTGACTGTTTGTGTTTGCAGGCTGGCCACTGATATTTCGGCCTTAGGGTTTATTCAATTATTTAGTATAGTTTTATCAACATATATTCAATACAATGCAAGATCTCATCGATACATAAGATATGGAACCATAAAGCATAGATCTGACCTTTTATTATGAGAAGTAAGAACCTGATACAATATAGAAGCAGATCTGGAATAACATCAGATGGCTCCAAGATAAAGATATGAGCTGCTACAAAATGCTCCTGGAAATACAAGATAATCTTCCCAAAGGTTGAATGCAAGATGAATGATCCAATACAAAAGCTAGGGTTTGCCCAACCCTCTAGCTGCTAGCACGTCTTGCTAAAAGAATGTGAAGACCAAGGGTTTGACCCTCCTGAAGAAGACTTCCAAATGCTACCAAGCTCCACCAAGAGACAGATCAGGGCAAGGGAAACCCCCTCCTGAAGTATGAAGCCCAAATACTAAGTCTTCCCCCTCCAACTGCTGAAACCCTAATCAGGTATGACCCTCTTGAAATCCTGAAGTGCCAACAATTTGGCATGGATGAATGAGGTCTCCAAATCACTTGAAACTCTCTAGGATGATAGATCGGGCAACCATAAGCCCCTAGGAGAAGTTTCAAGGTCAGATCTGAGGTAGAGCCTCCTAGATCTGAGAATCTCTGAATCACCAAGATGATTGCCTTCCTTCAAAGACGTCCCAACCTGTAGATAATAACCTGGCCGTAGTAACTCCTCAAGAAAACCTCCAAACTGATGAGCAAGGTCCTGCAAGCAAAACCCAAATGCTAGAATCTCCAAAAGCTCTGTCAAATAGCTGGATCGAATTGTTCCTCAAACAATGGTGCACCCCTGTTGGAAAACCCCAACTGGTATGGCCCTACTGCTCTCTTGAATAGATGATGAATGTAGAATGGTGTGGGTGGAGTATTTCATCCCCGAGACCAAGCTTGGAACAAGGTGAGTGGAATCTTTCACCACTGAGTTGTTCTCTAGGGTTTGTAATCTCAAAACCCTCAAAACTGTGTGCTCAAGAGATCAACAAGCAAAATACTAAATATCCAAGATGAATGAAAGGTGGGCCCTAGCCTTTCTTTTATACCTCCATTCTGTTTTCCTGATGAGTTAGTTTAACCCCTAGGTTCAACTCCTAACTCAACCTCCAACGTTCTAATTCTTCATTGAGTTACTTTTTTCCCTTTTCCCCTAGTCAACTTCAAATTATAACATTAGTTTGATTGACTTTCCCCATGTTGTGTGAGACTATGGTCTAGTGGGGATGTCTAGACCACTAAGTCTTCCCAGACCTCTTCATCAAGAGGTGGGGGACATTACAGTCTCCCCTGCTAGAAATTGCTTGTCCTCAAGCAATTCCAAACCTGTCTCCCGTACCACCTGTTCGTTCTCCCACGTGGCATCCTCAATGGGCAAATACTTCCATTTGATCAGGTACTCTTTGATGCTTCTCTTCCGGAGCTTCTTCTCCCGAACCTCCAGTATGTCCTCTGGAATCAGAACCAGTTGCCCCTCTTCATCTAGAGGTGGCAGCACCTCAAGGGGCGTGATGTGTTGGTCGATGACCCTCTTTAGGCAGGACACATGGAAGACATTATGTATCCTGCTACCCTGTGGGAGTTCCAACTCATAAGCTACGACCCCTACTTTCCTGCTAATCCTGTAGGGCCGAAAGAAAGGTGGTTGGAGCTTCTTTGCTCCACTTCTTTTTATAGAAGCCTTCTTGTATGGCTGGAGCCTTAGGTAAACTAAGTCACCAACCTCAAAAGTACGCTCAACCCTCTGCTTGTCTGCTTGGACCTTCTGTTGGTTTTGTGCCCTTTGGAAATGATCCTTCAGCTCCTGACTCTGTTGTACCCAATCCTGTACCATCGGGGCCCTGCTGTCACCTAAAGCAATCTCTACAAAAGCGAGTGGGTCATAATTGTACAACGCCCTGAATGGGGTCATGCCTATGGACATGTGATGGGTGGTGTTGTAGTAGTATTCCCCCAAATGTAGCCATCTGACCCACGCCTTCTGCTGCCCAGCCACATAATTATTGAGATAGCCTTCAACCCATTTGTTGACTATTTCGGTCTGCCCGTCCGTCTGAGGATGATAGCTCGTACTAGCTCGTACTAGCTTGAATAACTCCTGCCGGAATGTACTCATAAATTGGCTATCCCTGTCACTAACAATGGTTTTGGGTAAACTGTGAAGCTTGAAGATCTCCCTGAAGAATAATTCGACCACCTGTGCTGCACTGAAGTTTGTAGCAATGGAGAAGAAGTGTGCAAACTTCGTCAATCTGTCCATCACCACAAAAATACAATCCTGCCCCTGTGCCTTTGGCAAACCTGTGATGAAATCCATGGATATGCTTTCCCATTTGTGCTCTGGGATAGGTAGGGGTTGCAGCAGTCCTGCCGGGTGAGTGTGCTCATCCTTATTCTCCTGGCAAGTAGTACACTCCTTGATGTGATTCATCACATCCTCTTTGAGGCCCTTCCATGAGAACCTCTCCCTTACTTGCTTGTATGTCTTGCCAAGCCCCTGGTGCCCTGCCATTGGTGAGTCATGACATGCCTGCAACACTTTGGCCTTGAAGGCCGATTCAGGAACCAAAAAGATTCGGCCCTTATAATAGATGACGCCGTCAATGACCCTGAAGTTATCGTCCTGTATCTACCCATCTATCACCTGACAAGCGAACTGATTTTCCGAGTATTCCATCACCAAGTGGTCCTTCCAATCGACTTACACATCTGTCATGGCATAAATGGATGACCTTCTGGACAATGCATCTGCCACCACGTTGTTTTTCCCTTTGACGAATTCAATGTCAAAGTCATAGGCCTGTATTTTGCTTACCCATTTCTGCTGCCTTTCATTTAAGTCCTTCTGCTCCAAGAAGTACTTAAGATTGTTATGATCTGATTTCACCACAAACCGTGCACCTACCAGTTATTGTTTGAATTTGGCCAGAGCGTGCATGATGGCCAGCATCTCTTTGTCATATATGATGTAAAGTAACTCAGGTCCCCTGAGTTTTCGGCTTTCATAGGCAAGAGGGTGCCTATTTTGCATCAGTACGGCCCCAATACCTTCTCCCGAGGCATCACACTCCAAAGTGAAAGGTTGGTCGAAATCTGGTAGGGCTAAGACTGGGCATGTGCTCATCACCTTTTTCATCTTGTCGAATGTAAATTGGGCCTCCTCACTCTATTTGAAAGCTCCCTTCTTGGTCAAATCGATCAAAGGCGCACAAAGCTGTGAGAACCCTTTGACAAACTTCCTGTAGTAAGTGCAAATGCCCAGAAATCCCCTTAACGCTGTAAGGGTTTTAATGGCCTGAATCTTCTCTTGATGTACCTGTACTCCCTTAACTCCGATGATGTGTCCCAAGTAAAGAACCTCCGTCATTCCAAATTCACATTGGGACTCCTTAACATACAATGATTGCTTCTCCATGATATATAGAATCTGGTCCACATGCCGAAGGCGTTCCTCCCACGTCTTGCTATAAATTTGCAAGTCATCAAAGAATACCAAGAGATGCTTCCTCAACTGTTTGTTGAAGACATGGTTCATACATGATTGGAACGTGGCTGGGGCATTGGTTAACCCGAATGGCATCACTAAGAACTCATAGTGGCCATAGTGACACCTGAAACCAGTTTTTGGGATGTCCTCCTCCCTCATTTTGATTTGATGGTAGCCAGAGCATAGGTCAATTTTTGTGAAATAGACAACCCCATGCAGTTTGTCCAACAACTCATCAATCCGTGGTATGGGATACCTGTTTTTGATTGTTTTCTTGTTTAATGCCCAGAAGTCAATGCAGATGCGCATGGTTCCATCCTTCTTCTTAACCAACACTACTGAAGAAGCAAAAGGGCTGGAACTCGGCCTAATGTGCCCCATATCCAAGAACCCTTTGATTGCCTTCTCTATCTCGTCTTTGTATATCTTTGGATGTTTGTAAGGTGTGGTGATGACTGGTTTTGCTCCTTCTTTTAACTCAATGATATGCTCAAACCCCCTGTCTGGTGGCACCCCTGGTGGAATAGGTCCAGACACTTTACTGTGTTTGTCAATGATCTCCTTAATCTCTGGTGTGTAGTGAACATTGCCTTGTTTGTCCACACGTGCCGAAATCTTGCACTCAGCTGCATACACTATCTCTTCTCTCTTGAAAATGGCCTCCATCCTCTTGGCCGTAACTACTTTGGTTGAGTTACCTATCATGCCTCGGAGAACTACCTTTCGTCCACCCTCCTCTGTGAAAGACATATCCATGGCCTTGTAGTTGGTGGTGATAGGCCCCAACGTACTGAGCCACTGCACTCCAAGGATTATGTTTGTGTTCGGAAGGTCCATCACATAAACATCCTGTACCAAATCATGCCTCCCTAAAGTAAACTTCATGCCTGGAATGTACTTGTTACAATGCATGGTGTTTCCCCCTGCTACCTCCACCTTGAACCCTTCAAATTCAACCGTGGGTATATGCCTCCTTTGTAGTAATGCCGAGTCAATGAAGTTGTGAGAGGCTCCTCCATCAATCAACACTGACACCTTCTGCCCCTGCAAGACTCCTCTCATTCTGAAGGTGTTGTATTTGGGCACCCCACTGATGGATGCCAAGGTAGCCTTCTCTTCTGTCGTACTGTCATGCCCTGTGGCCTCCTCATTTGTAGTTTCGGTGGTGTCTGCTTCCATGTTCTGGATGTGGCTGAAATCCTCCTCCTCTTCATTGTTTGAAGTCACCTCTATGTAGTGAACTTGGCCACGACCCATGCATTTGTGGGATGGGTTCTATGGTTCTTTGCAAGTGTAGCACAGTTGCTTCCTCCTCAATTTTCTTCTGGTGTTCTCGTCCATCTTGCCTCTCCCCTTGTCAAACCCCCTTGGGTCTCGCCCTCCTAGATTTAATGGAAGTCTTTGGTCTCTACCCCGGTGTTAAGGGGTGGTCTAGGCACAAACTTCGGTTTTGCAGCTGGCCCTAGATCTCTCGTCCTCCATATGGCATCCTGCAAGTTGGTGGGCTTAAAAGCCTTCACCCATCCTTTCAAGGGTTCCATCAACCCTTCTGTGAAGAGCATCATAAGTCTGGTTTGTGACACATCGTGCACCATGACTGCTAGCCTCTGGAATTCCTTAATGTACACCTTTGGTGCTCCTGTTTGTTTGAGTTGTGTGAGCTCCCAGAAATGTAGCTCAGGGTCCCCCTGGTCAAACCTGTCAACGAGTCTCTGAGTAAACTCTGTGTATGCCACTATCTGATTGTGGCCTAGTGTAGTCAATCCATGATACCACCAATCATGAGCCTTGCCATCCAAGTACATGGTGGAAAACTTGATGGCCTCCATCTCCCTCATAGGCTTAAGCTGCATATAAGTGTCTAGTTTCTGCACCCATGCTTGTGTAGTCATCTTGGCCGATCCATCAAAGTAGGGAATCTCTATCTTCCTAGCCCTGCGCTCAAACTCATAGCTACTCCTGTGGTTCGGACTAGGTTTGTTTCTGAATTTGAGTTGACAATACTGATCTAGGGTCATCTGCCTTTGAATGGTCATACTCAAATCATTGTACTCTCTTTTACATTGTGCCATCTGCTCAACAAAGTCATCTAGTTCATGCTGTGTAAGTTCATTTGTGAACGTGGGCAAGTACAGTCTAGGAGTAGCCCTGCTACCTATCTGTCCATGTGGTGCTCCCCCCCATGGCTCCCCTCAGAATGATGATAGGGAATATGCTCTGAATGATACCTGTTCCCTCCATGAGATCCACTTATCTCCTTGTTGTCATATGCCTCTGGACCTTTCCCCTTGTGAGTCATTTGCAACAACAGTTCGACTATCCTTGTCTAGTTTTATCTACTTTCCTCAGGTTCTCATCTACTTTCCTCAAGGTCTCAGTGATTTCGGTTTGTCCCTTACGGTTTGCCTCATAGTTCTCCTGTAAGTGGATGACCACTTTACTTTCTGTCTGGTATATGGATTTATGGAACTCTTGTGCTAAGAAAGCCAAGCCTTGTAGCTCATTGTCATCACCAGAACCCTCCATCTCGGCTTCTGTTTCACTGGTCTGTTTCTTCCTTTGGGCCATATAGATACCGCTGTACCTTTGCATGCGCTAATCCTCATAGGATGGGAGGATTAGTGCTCTAATACCACTGTAATGTTGCCAAGCCAATTTTTTGCTTAGGGACACTAGCTAACCACTTAATCAACTGTTTGACTATTTGTGTTTGCAGGCTGGCTGATATTTCGGCCTTAGGGTTTATTCAGTGATTTAGTATAGTTTTATCAAGATATATTCAATACAATGCAAGATCTCATCAATACATAAGATATGGAACCACAAAGCACATATTTGACCTTTTATTATGAGAAGTAAGAACCTGATACAATATAGAAGCAGATCTGGAATAACATCAGATGGCTCCAAGATAAAGATATGAGCTGCTACAAAATGCTCCCGGAAATACAAGATAAGCCTCGTAAAGGTTGAATGCAAGATGAATGATCCAATACAAAAAGCTAGGGTTTGCCCAACCCTCTAGTTGCTGGTACGTCTTGCTGAAAGAACGTGAAGACCAAGGGTTCGACTCTCCTGAAGAAGACTTCCAAATGCTACCAAGCTCCACCAAGAGATAGATCAGGGCAAGGGAAACCCCGTCCTGAAGTATGAAGCCCAAATACTAAGTCTTCCCCCTCCAACTGCTGAAACCCTAATCAGGTACGACCCTCCTGAAACCCTGAAGTGCAAACAATTCGGCTTGGATGAATGAGGTCTCCAAATCACCTGAAACTCTCTAGGATGATAGATCGGGCAGCCACAAGCCCCTAGGAGAAGTTTCAAGGTCAGATCTGAGGTAGAGCCTCCTAGATCTGAGAATCTCTGAATCACCAAGATGACCTCCTTCCTTCAAATCCGTCCCAACCTGTAGATAATAACTTGGCCGTAGTCAAGAAAACCTCCAAACTGATGGGCAAGGTCCTGCAAGCAAAACCCAAATGCTAGAATCTCCAAAAGCTCTGTCAAATAGTTGGATTGAACTGTTCCTCAAACAATGGTGCGCCCCTGCTGGAAAACCCCAACTGGAATGACCCTGCTGCTCTCCTGAATAGATGATGAGTGTAGAATGGTGTGGGTGGAGTATTTCATCCCCGAGACCACGCTTGGAACAAGGTGAGTGGAATCTTTCACCACTGAGTTGTTCTCTAGGGTTTGTAATCTCAAAACCCTCAAATCTGTGTGCTCAAGAGCTCAACAAGCAAAATACCAAATATCCAAGATGAATGAAAGGTGCGCCCTAGCCTTTCTTTTATACCTCCATTTTGTTTTCTTGTTGAGTTAGTTTAACCCCTAGGTTCAACATTGAGTTACTTTTTGCCCTTTTTCCCTTTTTCGTAAGTCAACTTCAAATTATAACATTTGTTTGGTTGACTTTCCCCATGCTGTGTGAGACTATGGTCTAGTGGGGATGTCTAGATCACTAAGTCTTCCCAGACCTCTTCATCAAGAGGTGGGGGACATTACATTGTCTAGGAAATCCAAGGTATTTTTCTTAGTAGCCCTCAAACAAAACAAAACACCTTGCTCATTTTTAATCTTTAATAAAATGATTCTGAGTGTTTCTATTAGGCATGTCATTCAAATAATTGATTGACAAGTATGTTAAATGATAAATCACATTAATTGATAAGACAAGGTATCAGATACATGTATATATGCACAAGTTCTTGAAATATAGTATTTTTTTTGGCAACTATGAACCCTAGAATGGTTTTATCCAACAGAGAATGGGGTTTATTTTTTCCCAAAGATTCTCCACCAAATTGACATTAAAAACATGTACATGCATGTTGAAGAACAAGGACCTCAAAAAGTCAAGTATGATCATGTACAATGTTAAAGGAAGAGAATTTCAGGATTTAACTTTTGTATTCTAATTTTATGCTCTGTAAAGAAGCTTGAACATAGTATCGTGGCATGCCAGTGGAATGATATGCACCTTTGATTATGCTGATCTATCTTATACTAGGACAAAATAATTCTCTTGACAGCTGTTGGGGTATGTTATTAAGCCAATACACAATAAGGCATGGAAAACTTGCATACACACAATGTACACCAAATATGCATGTGGAGCTTAACTCCCAAAGGTATTATTAATGACAAGTTACATAGTGACTCCTTATACATTAGGAAAAGAAATCGGAAATAACCCAAGTACAATAATTTTTTTATATTCAATTGCTTCTTGTCCATAGGATTTATGCTTGGCTTAACTTGTGAGGGAATTCTTGGATAAGTGGTTGTGATGGGGTGATATATTCTGTCAAATTCATCCATGGATTGCACCTAGCTCCCATCCACTTGAGATGGTTCTTTGCCGAGATGGCTTGGTCCACAAGGGGCCTCAACCCACGAGTTGCAAGCAATAAGCACATTGATATGCCTTCACCACCCAAGCTAACCCCCGTTGACCATCCAAGTACAATAATCATAAGCCAATGTGTACTTTAATGAATCTATTGACCTTTATAAATCTATTCTCACTCACTGCTCATGTAGGTCTACTATGCTGGAATATCTGATCAAACAGTAGTTAATGCAAAACAGAAATTTCACCTCTATCCTGGAGGTTTCCCGAAACTTAACCTTGTGAATTTTCAGCCTTTGGGCTGTTATGAAATATAATTAAAACAGCAGTGGCAGCGGACAATATTTCAATCCTTAAAAAACCCAAACATCTAGGCAATCCAAGAAAAAAGATACCAAAGTGATCCGATAAGTTTCAACCTTTTATGGAAATTTTTTCATGCATAAACCAGATCCGAGAACACTCAATAACAGCTGTAAATACAACAACAAAACAACCCTTACCTTCAACTACAATGTTAAATCACTTAACATAATCATCCTCAATTTATGTTAAATTAGCAAGACATATATAGCTGGAAATTACAAACCATGAAGAACATATATGGCTGATAATCAAGTTTGAAATTTATACAAATATTGGACAACTGAAAACAAGCCATCACCAATGTGCCAATCCATCACGAACCATCTCCCATATGCAAATCCATCATGGACCATCTAGGGTCTGATCATACACCATGTATCCCAAATCTCATGAAGCACCCCCAAACATGGTGTAAACACTTTCGGAGTAACTTGAAAGCTAACATACTACTGCAGTGACCTACTATTTACATAGACATGTGACACTTTATATATCACCATTAGGGTGATAACATAGTCCTCCCATTCAAAATTTTTTGTCCTCAAAGCTTTGTAGTCAAGGGTTTTACATATGATGAAACCGAGTAATAGGATTTCCTCAAATTTTTGCTCTCTTATTACCATTGTTGGTGATCCATCGATCCATATTTGATTCTTGCTGACATTGATCCTTGATAGTTGGATGTCGCATAATTTTTTTCCTTTGATTCCAGGCATTGTTGTAATTTCTCCAATTTGTTAAAGTTGTTCGTCTATTATAATATCTTGTCACATAATGGTTTGTCAATGCGATATTCCATGATTGTTACTGATTTTGCCATGTTCTTCCTTGGAATTATCGATGTGCATCTCCTTTTTTTTCTTCAACCTATCTTGTTAATGTGGATGTTGGTACGTTTGAATTGTTGTAGGCTTTTCTTTATTGTCTTCCAACTTATCTTCAATCTTGTCTCTTTGTTTGTTATCTCACTTTGTCTTCTTTGCTTGTTCTTTATTCACATTTATTTTGAAGAGAATATCAGTGAACATTTTCTTTTGGTCTTCTATTTTGTTTTTTCCTGCTTAAGGAGGATATCAACTTCCTCAATTATCTTTTGATGACTTTCTTGTAACTTTTAGTCCTCCTTTTGAAGCTGATGGGCGATGCTATTCATCAGTTTCTTTTTTCCTTCTTCATTTCTTCCTTGCAATTTTTTATTTGACCTTATTTAGGGTTTTTTCAACCTTCTTGCACATTTCCTCTTCAACTTTTTTACTTGTCTCTTCATTTATGATCTTCAGTTCGGCACGAGTTTGATGATGTTCCTTCTCTTCTTTTAATCTTTTAACCTCTTTAAGTAGTGTATGACTGTGGTTTTGTAATCTGTAAATTTCTTCACTTTTTATTGCAAATTCTTCGATTGAATCATCTTGGTCCTTATTCAATTCGCTCGCCTTTCCTTCTTTTAAGAGTACAACCTCCTTAGTTAGCACTTGATTAAGGGCCTGCAACTTGGAGAACTGATCATTTTTCTCTTCTTTTCCCCTTAACTTCTTCTTTTGCTTTCTTCAATTCATGCTCTATTTTTGCATATTTCCCTCATGTTCAACGCAAAGGGTATCCTTATCCTCTGGGTTTGTTTCCTTAATCCATCTATTTGAGAAGACTTTTTCAAATTATTCCAAAGTGTAATTTATGTTCAATGACTTTGCATCAAGACGATACCACCAACAGTGAGCTTCATCTTTAATATATAAAACCTATATCATTCGAATTTTCCTTTATAATATTCAACCATTCCCTAGGTTTAATACCGTTTTTATCTCCACTGAAATGTGATATTTCCATTGGTTTTGGACTCAAGAAATTAGAGATTTTTCAGTACCCGTAACTTCCAAATCCATTATATTTAGAACGGTTATCCAAATATGCCCCAACTTTTATGTAGACATTCTTCTCTATTTTGTCTTTCAAATGCCTTTTGAATCACCCGATTTGGGCATACCAATAAAAAAGTATGACAGTTTGAAGTTGACTTATTTTTTAACTTTCTATGGGGACTGCTCTGCAAGCTGACATTGCGCCTGCTGTATCTCTGAGATTTCTGCTCCAACTTCGCTGAAATTTTGACCGGCAATAGCCTGGAATTTCTGCTCCTAAGTGCTACTGATCTAACTCAATTTGGATTTTCCAAGAGAAATTTATGGGTGATTTGCTAAACCCTACTGTTTCTAGCTCTTCTTGGGAACGTGCGTGAGATTGTACAGACAACATCTCTGTCAATTTCGCCCTAACAGCTCTGATGTTTGGACTTGTGACACCCTCTGTTCTCAGATATCAGAAGCTGCTAATCTCACTACAATTGGACCTCAGAATCTTCCAATACGTGTGTCTTAGTGAACCCACCCTACCAGTTTTTGCAAGATTTCAGGATTGGGTAGAAAACCTAACTTGTATGGACTGGTCACTGTACCTCCTATATTCCCACACCTTTTCTGCTCAAATTTCAACCAAAAATAGTCAAAGAGGTTTTCTTTCCAACATTTCCAAGTCTTACTCAATTGGTGTTCCCTATCAAAAGTTAAAGCTCTGACAGTGAGATGTACTCCTTGGAGTTTCTCAACTGAGAATCTTCTGCTCTGACGCCATAACCCAATACACAATAAAAGCATGATAAAGTTGCATACACACAATGTACACCAAATATGCACATAGGGCACGGCTCCTAAAAATATTACTAAAGATGAGTTACACAATAACTCCTTATAGATTAGGAGAAGGAATCCAATAGTCCAAGTATATGCAAGTACAATAATCATAAGCCAATGTGTACAATAATGACTCTATTGACCTCTAAATATACTTATTGCAACCCTAGTTGCACGGGAACAGCTTCCTGCCTATGGGAAACTTGTTCATGATGTTCAGGCATTTCTGGGAGCTTTGGAACTACAATGAAACGTCCCCAAATCTGTGGGAACTGTTCTAGGAGCACAGGGAGTGATTTTGGAACGTTTCAGCTGCAAAATAGCTGCTCCTGATACTCCTTTGTATACGTTTCCTGTATTTGGGAGCACACGAAGGCTCTTAGAGCATGAGGAACAGGTGAATCGTTGTAGGTAGGCCACAGGAGAGTTGAGACAATGTTGAACATTGGCTTCGATGTGGTAATGTTGAACCCCATGTGAATTCACCAAAGCATGGGTGCATATAATTCACCAAGGCAAGGATAACATACGATTTTGTTGGATATGATTTTGTAACTTGCTCAAGGTTTTCTCATGGCAGATTTAGTGGGTAGGGAACGAGAGCTGGTCATTAGAGATTTGGTGCGGCTTAACAGAATGTAACACCATCTGTTAATCCGATAATTGGTTGATGAATGTGAACCGTGACCACGAATGAATGGCTGAGTGGGTGGCATCGACTTTATGGGATGCAAAAAGTTGTCTCAGTAGAGCTCAAGCAACGGTTGGAATGGATGCTAGAATATTGGACGAGGTCGAAACTTGAGGAGTTGCAGGTTTAATGGCGGGTTTTAGTTTTAGGCTACATGATGACGGGCGTTAGTTTCCACAAAAGATCTTAGGGGTATACTAAACTGATGCTCATCAGACTGGTGTTCAGAGGTTAGGGGTATACTAAACTGATGCTCATCAGACTGGTGTTCAAAGGTTAGGGGTATACTAAACTGATGCTCATCAGACTGGTGTTCAGAGCTGGTAGTTACAATTTTACTGTAGTTGTTTTTTTTCTTGTCCTAGCTCCTTTTGGCCAGGTGGGGCCTCTTTTCTGCTATTTGTTAGTTAGACTTTTGCTTATCCATTGAAGACTCTGCCATTTTTAGCCTTTTCCGTTACAGTGACTCTTAATGGCGCAAGTCACTATGAAGTGACCGGCCTGCATCCATCGCACTCCAGCCATTAATCCATGTGTTATTACAAACCTCCTATGTCTGTGGGTCAGGGCAAACTACCTACAGTGGTTGCTTACTGAACTCCTAGGTGGCAGGTGAACACTGGATAGTGGAAGATTCTAATGGATCATGAGGTCAACGCACTCATGGGTGCGGATGACGAGGTGGTTTGGAACAAAGCGGGTTTATTCTCCTCGATGGATGAGCTAAGTGGGGGTACAAGCATTAAGCCTCCAGCTGTGCCTTGCATTAAACTACCTCCTGTGACTTTAGCGGAGTTCCCTACGCAACTTAACTCTTGCTTGGAGCATAACCACCACATTAGTTGGGCTCCTGAGTCGATTACAAACGAAGGTCTGTTCACTGGTCTGTTACCTGGTGTGAAGGCAGGTAGGAACTGCACTGAGCTTAGAGGATAGTTTACTGGAGTGAAGCCGAGTCAGACTTTTCAAGAGGTTAGAACGGACCCTTTTGGGAGGCCGTCACTGAACCACAGGGGGGGGAGTTTCCTAAGAGAGCAGGGTTTTACTGGGTGCAATGAAAAAGTGTGGAAAGCCAAAAAGACGAAGAGAAGGATGGTTATGGGAGCGAATGTAGGGCTTGAGGAGTCTTGCAACTTAACGCTTTGCGCCTTGATAGGGAGACTATCATATCGCTCCATGTGTAATCAACCTATCTCTGACTGGATGCAGAGTACTTGGGTTCCGTTGCTGGGGTATTCTCCAGAACTTTTGTCTTTGCCGAGAGGCTGGTATGGATTTATTTTTAGAAACCTGGAAGACTCTCTTTTAGTCTTAGAGACGTTTTGGGTTTATGAGGGTAGCAGTCTGATGCTAAAACGTTGGCGAGTTTGCTTTGACCCTGTTTCGGAGTATTTTAGCTTTCGCCATCTATGGGTACTCTTACTAGGCCTACCCCTCCAACGATGGAATGCCAAGGCACTGGGGGCTATTGGCAATGAACTCGACCGTTTCATCAAGGTGGATGAACTTTCCCTACAGTCGCCTGATAAACGTATGGCAAAGGTTCTGGTTGAAATTGATATACACGCTGGCCTTCTGGAGTCTCTTGAAATTGAATGGAGGGGTTTCATCATGAAGATGAGATTGGACTACTTGGGTATTTCGTTTCGGTGCACACTCTGCTGAAGAATTGGGCATTTAAGAAGGGACTGTTAGCACACTATGGAGGACTCGGCCTCAGAGGATACTATGATCGGGAAGACAGATGAGCCTTATTCTCCAGGAGTGGACTCACAGGACTTTGCAAACTACACACCAGCGTCAATGGAGGCCAATTCGGAACAGTATATAGATTCTTTTGTGGGTAAGCTAAAACTCCACTGTCCTTCTCCTTACTTTTCATTATCGGCTCGGGAACGGGACCATCTGGATAGCTCTTGTATGCCGGACTTGGTAACTTGGGTATTTCGTTTCGGTGCACACTCTGCTGAAGAATTGGGCATTTAAGAAGGGACTGTCAGCATACTATGGAGGACTCGGCCTTAGAGGATACTATGATCGGGAAGACAAATGAGCCTTATTCTCCAAGAGTGGACTCACAGGACTTTGCARACTACACACCGGCGTCAATGGAGGCCAGTTCAGAACAGTATAAAGATTCTTTTGTGGGTAAGCTAAAACTCCACTGTCCTTCTYCTTATTTTTCATTATTGGCTCGGGAACGGGACCATCTGGATAGCTCTTGTATGCTGGACTTGGTAACTTCACCTGTTGCCCTTCCTGGGAAAGGTTCTGAATCAGAACCAGTAGGTTCAGTGTCCTTAGAAGGTAGGGAAGGGACACTAAACGTTCACTTACCCGTATTGGAGCCAGTGACAGATGGGGAACCTACTTGTTCGCCACTAGAGGGATCTAACATTGTTCCTGGGTTTAGAGAACCAGATTATGGTGATCTATCGCTTGATAGGGTGCTAACTACCCTAGTTCCATCCTACAAAGAGGCCTCTAGTCCCATTCCTCTACCTACTTATCTGGGAAGGGAAGTTACCTGCAGAGTCGAGTCTAGTGGTGATCCCGGGGTGGTAACCAGTGAAGGGGAGGGAACGACTTTAGAGTTAGAACGAAATAAGTATCTCCTAGTAGAAGAGGAACCGTGGCGTCAGAGGAGCAGGGCAATATGGATCAAAAGTGGTGACAAGAATACAAAATTTTTTCATCAGTTTGCAAGTCACAGAAGGAACATCAAGCACATTTGGGAGATCAAGGACGAAAATGGTACGTTTCACACAGGTCAGGAGGCTCTGAAGAAGGAAGCTACCATATTTTTCAATAACTTCTTTGAGGACACAGGACAAAACACCAGTGAGGATCAGGTTGCTACAATAAGGCTCCACCCTCGCCTAGTCAAAGAAGAGGATGTTTTTTCTCTTGAAAAGCCTTGTACTAGAGAGGAAATTCTTGAGGTTCTAAAAGGTTTTGCAAAGGACAAGAGTCTAGGGCCCAACGGGTGCACGGTTGAATTTTTCATTTACTTCTTCGATTTGGTCGTGGAGGATTTGCTGGAAGCAGTTAAAGAATCCAGGAAACGAGCTGAGGTTATCAGATCCCTCAATTCGACTTTCCTAGCATTAATTACAAAAATCAATAAACCCACCTCCTTTGGTGATTTTAGACTGATCGCGCTGTGCAATTTGTGTTACAAAATTATTGCAAAACTCATTGCGATAAGTATCAGACCTATTCTCTCTTGATCTTTATCTGATGAACAACTGGGGTTCCTAAAAGGAAGATAGATTCTAGATACAATTGGCACAGCCCAGGAGTGTTTACACAGTATAAAGATAAAAAAGTTACAAGCTTTGATTTTGAAGCTAGATTTAAAAAAATCTTATGACTGCATACATTGGGATTTCTTACGTTTAACACTTTTACAATTGGGTTTTGGACTTTCTACTACCAACTGGATTGAGCTGTGTGAACATTGCTACATATGCTATTATGATAAATGGGGAGTCTACTGATTTCTTTCAGAGCGACAGAGGCCTAAGACAAGGCTGTCCACTTTCGCCTCTATTGTTCATTCTAGTGATGGAAAGACTCAACTTATCTCTAAAAAAAGGCCAGGCTGAAGGGAAGTTGACTGGGATAAAGGTGTCCAGATTAATTAAGATTCTCCACCTTCTCTTCGTGGATGATGTCCTCATAATGACAAAGGCTTCAATTGAAGAGTGGAAGGTGATTGAAAATATACTTTGTGTTTTTTTGTGGAGCGATGGGCCTGTTGATAAATCTTCAAAAATCTACTTTTCACTATTATGGGGTACAACAAGAGGTTTTAGAATCCATCAAGGATATCTACCATTATAACTTTATTGAACTTTCTGAAGGTTTTAGATACTTGGGCTACTTCTTAAAACTTGATAATTATAAAGCAAAGGACTGGCACTGGCTCATTTCAAAATTTGAAAAAAGGATAAATCATTGGTGCAATCATCGACTCTCCCTAGGTGGACGTTATGTGCTCATTAAAGCTGTTCTTGAGAGCCAACATGTCTATTGGATGGCTTTGCAAATATTCCGGCTTCGATTCTCAACCGAATCAGACAATTGGTTTTCTCTTTTCTTTGGTTGGGCAGTAAGGAAAAACATAATTTCCACCTTTGCAGCTAGGAGACTATTGCAAGACCCAAAAATTATGGAGGCTGGGGATTGAGGAACATACATCTGTTCTACAGGGCGCTGTCGGCAAACACTCTTTGGAGAGTCTTGATGAAGAATGGCATATGGCATCGGGTCATTAAGGATAAATATCTCCCTTATGGATCAGTGACTACATGGCTAAGATCGACAACAAATCATTCGACACAGGCTTCTTAGACATGGGGAAATCTTCTTAAATCACTACATCTTTTGTTACACTGGTTATGTTGGAGCCCTGGCTCTGGTCAATCTATTTTATTAGGTAAGGATTTGATCCTGGGCCTGGGCAAATCTTCTATTTTTACACAAGAACTTGTTGCCTCCCTCAATCAAAGAAATATTCATTACCTATACTAGGCCAGTAGAGTTTTACGACCGGGAACGATCTGTTCCACTTGGTTAGAAAGTGATGAGCTGGGTCTAGTTGGAGAACAAGCAATTAAATGAGATATTTTCAGAAGATCCCTGATTGGATCTGGTGTACAACTTACTGACAAACCCGATGAGATGAAGTGGACTGGAGGAGACAACTTGGGCCTTCTTATAGTTAAAAATGTCTACTTTGCCTTAGCCACAAAACCGTGGAAAAATACAATCGGAGGATGGAGGAAGAAATTGTGGCTTTGGGATTGTGCTCCCAAAATTAAGTTGTTTGTGTGGCTCTCTGTGGAAAATAAAATTCTCACATGGAATAATCTGCAATGCAAAGGCTAGACTGGGCCTAGTTATTTCCATCTGTGCAAAAGCAATCGGGAGTCTGTAAAACACTTGCTGGTTAAATGCTCATTTACTATTGAAGTCTGGGCTAGGGTCAAAAAGCTCTAAATCTCTCGTTTGGATGGCAGGGATTATTTGTGAATGAATAATTTGAAAACTGGAATAACCAGAATTATTTGTATCCCTCTTTGCCCGCCATTATCAGTTGGTACGTCTAGTTAGAACGAAATAAAGCCTTCTTTGATTTTGGGAGCCCTTCTATCTAGAAGGTGGTCTGTCAAACTCTTGGCATTGTTGGCAACCCCACTAAAAAGGTAAAAACACATCTCTTTAGAACTATAAAATCTACACCAAAAGATAATTTGACAAACAGATGGTTTGATGGGGCTTCACAACAAAATGGGCTTCAAAGTGGTGCAGGCGGATTGTTAAGGATCAATGAACATTCGGCATACAAATGGACTTTAAACTGTTGACAAGGTTCAAATACTCGGGCAAAACTCTTGGGGGTATGGGCTACACTAATTTTGGCATCCTGGCTAAACATCACTGATTTAGAAGTCTTTGGTGACTCAAGAATAGTCATAGATTGGCTAAACAGGAAAGGAAATTTGCAGGTTGTGACACTGGACTGTTGGAAGGAAAAGATCAGAGACCTTAGCAAATCTTTCAGCACTATCACCTTTTTCTCACGTCTACAGAGACAGTAATAAAGAGGCAGATCAGTTATCAAAACAGGCCCTACAGATGAAAACAGGGAAGATAGCATACACCTTATGGGAAGATGGAAATGAGGGCCCTACATTATTTCTAAGTCTTTATTAGCTGTCCACAGGGGATGCCATCCTCACTTTTTGCATAGCTATTACTCTTTTTGCGGTCATTGTCTGAAGATCTTTGTTTTCTAGTTTTACTCACCTGGGGGTGACTATGTGGATAATATTTTGTAAAGCTGGGATATATATGTCCCCATTGCTGTAGCTTATGAGCTGGCTTTTTCTTTATCCTTACTATGCTGACTTTCTGTTGTAACTTTTGTCATGAGCATAGTTATATAATATAAATATACCGATAAATTTTCTGTGGAAAAAAAAGCAACGGTTGGAATAGATATGAGCTAGACAATAGTTAGTATTATTATTAATTTACATAGAACATGACTTGGGGGTTTTTAATATTTTTTCATTTCTATTTATTTTATTTAATTTGATATGTTAATTAAATTTAATCTTTATAAGATACAAATCTAAATTATTATAAACTATATGTTATATATTCATAATTATTAATATACTTTATTAACAAAATTCTATATATTAATATAAATTCATATATTTATAAAGATTTATATTTAAAGTTTAATATTCTATTATTTTATAAGATTTATAATATATATTAAAACACATATAGTTAGTTTAGTTGAATTGGGTGATACCCATGTAGATGGGCATTTGACTAATTCCTTGTTAGTGTCCTCTATTCTCGATTATTTAATATATATTATTGTCACTCGTGAACTCCTGTCGTTTCCTTGCCTTTTCCTTCTAGATATTTCAAACACTCATATCCACGTTCCCAATATTTCCACATTTTGGAAACTTGTGTAACATACATTCAAACTCATTGTTCATGTAGTCCTATTACTATGTCAACCTACTATTTACATATTATTTACATATCACGTAGTCTAAATGTTGGACTTTTTATAGTTTTTACGAGCATATTTTCCGATCATTTTTTCCTAAAATCCGGTCAAAAATTGTTGGAACTCCAGATTTTAGTGATTGAGTTTGTATAATTTGAGTGCCCCGAGGTTTTTTTAGGGTGTTGAATCCATTTATGCATTAAAAAATGCAATTTAAACAACAAAAAATGGTTATAAAGATTTGGTTTATGTGGTGGATCTACGTGCTATTTGGTTTCTTCCTTCATGGTTGCATATTTTTGATTGATAGAACTTTAAGGGATAGAAGTTACAATCTTGATGCTTTAAGTTAATGGTTATGAAATATTCTTTGATGTTATAGTATATCATTAGTGGATATTGTTCATAGTTAACTTAACGTCACCCTCATACATCTCATGATCTCTTTTTTTTAATTATGAATTTGGCTAGGAGATAACACTTTTATTTTCAGGGTAGAATGAACTTTGACACACATAAAGGCACTTTATAATGTGGACCACTTTATTCATAATAGGGGAGCCATTCACCTCATGAGCTCAAGTTCTTACATACCATGGGGGCACACTTGTGAAAGGGTATCAATTAAAGTTTATATGCAACCGTGGGTTCTTATCTTCATACATTCACTCACGATGTGTAACATAGATGCAAGTAAAACCATTCACATTACGTGTAGCATAGATGCAAGTAAAACCCATTCACATTTGATTTACTGATGGTGTTGTTTAACTGTTCTACAAAATGGTTTTTTTTGTCGGAATCGGTTGATAAATTTGTACGAAATTATTATTTTTTGTTATTTAAAATTCATTTTTGAATGCAGAAACGGATTTAGCATGCTAAAAAACCTTTGGGGCACTCGAATTATACAAAAATAATCACTCAAATATGCCGATCAAACAATCTCTGACCGGATTTCGAGCAAAAATCCCCGAAAAATATCACAAAAAAAAATAATGAGGGTGGGGGTACGAGGATTTATTAGAGAAAACATACATATTATGAGAGTGAGGGTGAGGGTGAGGGTGAGGGTGGGGTTGGGGGGATTTATTAGAGAAAACATACATGGGGGGAGTTATTAGGAAAAACATACATATAATATGTATGTTTTCTCTAATAAATCCCCCCACCCCCAATACATATTATATGAGGGTGGGGGTAGGTGGATTTATTAGAGAAAACATACATATTATATGTATGTTTTCCCTAATAAATCCCCCTACCCCCACCCTCATATAGTATGTATTTCGAGCAAAAATCCCTGAAAAATATCACCAAAAAAAATAATGATGGTGGGGGTGAGGGGATTTATTAGAGAAAACATACATATTATGAGGGTGGGGGTCGAGGGATTTATTAGGGAAAACATACATATAATATTATATGAGGGTGAGGGTGGGGGTGGAGGTGGAGGGATTTATTAGGGAAAACATACATATAATATGTATGTTTTCTCTCATAAATCCCCCCACCCCCAATACATATTATACGATGGTGGGTGTGGAGGGGATTATGTATGTTTTCTCTAATAAATCCCTCCACCCCCACCATCATATAATGTGTATTGGGGGTGGGGGGATTTATTAGAGAAAACATACATATAATATGTATGTTTTCTCTAATAAATCCCCCCCAGCCCCACCCTTAGAGAAAACGTGGGGGTGGGGGGATTTATTAGAGAAAACATACATATTATATGTATGTTTTCCCTAATAAATCCCCCCACTCCCACCCTTAGAGAAAACGTGGAGGGGCCCCATGTTTTCTCTAATAAATCTCCACACCCCCACCCTCATATGAGGGTATGAGGGTGGTGGTGGGAGATTTATTAGTATGTATGTTTTCTCTAATAAATCCTCCCACCCCCACGTTTTCTCTAATAAATCATATGAGTGTGGTGGTGGGGGGATTTATTAGTATGTATGTTTTCTCTAATAAATCCCCCCACCTCCACCCTCACATGAGGGTATGAGGGTGAGGGTGGGGGCATTTATTAGTATGTATGTTTTCTCTAATAAATCCCCCCACTCCCACGTTTTCTCTAATAAATCCCCCCACCTCCACCCTCACATGAGGGTATGAGGGTGAGGGTGGGGGAATTTATTAGCATGTATGTTTTCTCTAATAAATCCCCGCACCCGCACCCTCATATGAGGGTGGGGATGGGAGGATTTATTAGAGAAAACATACATACTAATAAATCTCCGCACCCCCACCCTCATATGATCCCAATGGATCCCAACAATTCACTACTACTTTTAGTAATGAGTTTGTTGAGGATGATAGAAATGTTATATTTATTGTATTCCTTGGATAACTAATAGATTTAGGAAAACAATTACTTTTCTATTGTAAGAGGAGTTGAGCTCAAAACTATATAAGGGTTTTCTCACTTCCTCATTTGGTTTGGTTCGGAATTTGGGATTTAGAAGCTCCTCCTTGTGTTACATTGAATATTTATCATTTGACAAGATTAATAAAAGATTGGAGGTATTATTCTATCATATGTGAAGCTTAAATTTTTGCATGTTTTTAATGTTGTTGGATAATTATAGGAACCTCATGCAAAGAATATTTTATGAAGGCCTTGTAATGGAGCATCTATCATTTGGATAGGAGTAGTGTGAGGAGGTTCTTCCTCTTATTTCCTTTGCTGTTATATTTCTGCATATACTAATTCTTCACCTATCAAACAAGATGTTGTTGTAATTGATATATCGTTGTAGGGAAGCACCTTCATAAACTTGTTCAAGAGTAGTATTAAATTACGAATAGGGCTCTCGAAGACTCATTTCTATAGTTATTTCCAGCACTATTAAGGTGGATTGTGGCATGTTATTTGCAGTCCTATCTTCCTTAATCATTCACAAAGCAACCCTTTTTAGAGTGATCTTCATTGATTCCATTAGCCCAAGATATGGATTTGCAGTTGGCCTAGGGGTTTCTACCTTCATTCCCCTTTCTCACACCACTCATTTTCCATTTTACTACAACCATTTGTTTTGCTTAGGCTAACTCTTCACAAAAATCACCATGAAATCACTGTGAGCCTGCACTCCATAGCCTTAGTAATCCATAGCCTGCACTCCATAGCCACCCTTGACTTGGAGAAGAGCCAACCAAAAGTGTGGGGAAGAGTTGCTGATGTGACAATGGGTAGCCTTCCTGAGTGCACAAAACTAGCCCCTTGATGCATGGGACTTTACATCATACAGGGTACTAGATTTTGTTGTAACAAGGGTCATAAGTGGGTATAATATGGCTTTCAAAAAATAAAAGTGTGGAAGACCATTAATTGGATAAAACATGCACTTTGCCCTAGTATCCTCCAATAGCATGATGAATTTGTTAGGAAATGGGCAAGTTGTGAGGTAATGAGTGCAACAAACGATGTTTCTAAAATATTTTTGATTTAATACTCAACTGGGGAATTGGTTAACCATTGGTCTAATGGGAATTATCATGAGGTCAACAAAGAGTTTGTCTATCATCTGCAGAAAACTATGGTCCAAATGATTAAGCACATTGCATTCAATAACAAGAAGAGAGATGTCTTTCATTTCAGAATTGGTTGCATATCTTTCTTTGTGCATATGCTTTCTTAAGACGGTATTGATGCAGAAAAACTACTTATTGGATCGACAAAACTGTCTTTTATTTGCTTCAAATGTTATTTGATTTCTATTCATTTTTTATTAAAGATGAGAAAATGCTGTATTGAACTCATGATTGTGGATGTGTATTTGATGTTTTTTTGTTCAGATCTCAAGGGGAAAACGTGGGGATTTATTGGAGTCAGGCTTTCCAATGGCCCACACTATCATCGGGTGCAGGTATGCATTGCTTTCTCTCTCTAATGACGGCATGCAAAGTGAGGCAGTTGAATATGTTTTCTGCTGAATTTATTTTTAAGTTTCCGTTGTATCATCACCATCACCATTGTTGTCATCATCGGTTTTGGATTTATCTTTGCTTGGTGCAAAATTTCAATCTGTCTGTGTTTGTTCAAGTCAGCATGGCTTCTAGTATGAGTTAATAGATTGCTAAATGCAGAGTCACAGGGATTGTTGACTGCCATCTTTTGATTTAAATTGATGGATGGATGACAAGAATGAAAATTTCTGGGTTCATTATTATAATACAAAATAACACTGATAACTACATTGAATATGGAAAGATCTATAAACTTGTTTGTCTTACTTTATTTGGAAACCAAACGAAATTATACTGACAACACTGATGATAGAAGCGCTTACGGTTTGATCATTGATGTTATTATTGGGAATACCTGTTCTTGGGTGAAGAAGCTTTTTCCCTGTCCTTGATCTATGGATTCCAACGCTAGTGCTCAACAAAGTTGCCCGAGTTTGTCTAAATGCCAAAGTTAATGCAAAATGCAACAAATGTTCAGTCAAAATGTATGAAAGTAGTTATCTTAATTGTCAAATAATATTATTTCTTCACGCAACCAGTAAGCATCTGAAATATCAGATTTCTGTCCTGATAGTTCCAAGTCAATAAACGTAGAAGGATATAGAAGATATTTGCTTCTCCTCCCTACACAGGTGACAAAGGCAAGCATCTCAGATTTAGCCTTTAGGTCAGCTGAGGTAACATATTTCCTGAGAAAATGAAGTTTAGCACAAAATTGTGTTACTAAGCAATCTATAAAACAATGGACATCTGTATTATGAAAACCTCGATTAACACCATCAAAAGATATTTCATTTTACCGATCACAGGAAGGATACTACTATTATCTGGAGAATAACTAGAAGCTCCAAGCTTCCTTCTTGTTCTTCCAAGGATTCAATGATCTCCGGTGGTGCGGAGGAGTATATAGTCGTTCACAAAGGAAATGTGTATATTTCCTTGAAGGAAAAATGCTAATCTTCCTCAATGTATACTACGTGCCAGGTATGGAGCTTAATCTGCTTTCAGTTAGTCGGATTCTGCCGCACAACCTCCAACTAGATGTGAACTCTAGCAATCGCAAGTGCTACATAGTTAACAAAGAGACCAAGAAGATTGCTGCGGTTGGTGTTGAGGACCACAGATTGTTCAGATTGGTGGGTATTGGACAGGTCAGGGAGCATGCACACTAGTAGCCAAGAGTGCATCAGATATCAATACACTATGGCATCAGAGCTATGGCCACCTCAACTTGTCCTACCTTTCTCAGTTGGCATGAGAGAATCTAGTAGATGGACTTCTGAACATTCAACAATATATCCAGGGGAGTTTGTGGAGCTTGCCAGGTAGGGAAGCAACACAGAGTGCCATTTGATGAAGGATAAGTGTGGAGAGCACAAAGAGTCCTTCAACTAGTTCATGCGGACATTTGTGGACCAATGAACACGACATCAATCATTGGTGCCGGGTATTTCCTTCTGTTTGTCGATGATTACAGTAGAAAAATGTGGGTGTATTTTTTGAAACGGAAATATGATATGTTTAATGAATTTCAAAAGTTCCAAGCCTTAGTAGAAAATGAGTCGGGTTGTCACATTACCTCTCTTAGGTTTGACAATGGCGGCACATTTTGTTCCAAAGAATTCTATAACTTTTGTGTTAAACATGGGATCTGTTATCCC
>ML804946.1:148586-174500 GCA_009831015.1 Picea engelmannii | reverse complement strand
AACTACTGATCTAGATGGTATTGGAGGCTTACTTGCAGAGCCTTGCACATGAACCTTTCCCTTAGCATGTCTCCTATTAGCAACATCTTGCAAAGATGCATAGAATTGAAGTTTTGCAGGACTCAACCCTGGTCCAGGTTTGCAATCTTCACCATTTGGACCAGAACATACCGTCACCCCTGTGTTAGCCAACCCAGTGAGATGACCTTTCACCCTATTGTATGAGCCATTCTTGATGGTATTGCATTCACTACATCTCCATTTATATGAACCACCCCCGGCAGCTTTGCCAACGATTTCCACATACTGCAATAAAGTAGATCTTGGATCTTTAGTTGCCCCCTCACTTTGCAGTGATGGTTCCATGTCTATAGCACTGCGTATATGGGGAATTTCAAATTGTTGTAAGTAAGAGCATATGTACTACACAGTAAACAAATTGAAAAATCTCACTATCAAACAAAAATGAAAAATCTGACTGCAAACAAAGGAATCCCAACACTTGTATTAATCCCCTAACACTTATATTAATCTCATTCCAAACTTGCAATTTCCAGTGGATTTTACTCTCAACATCAACAAAGAAGACCTACCATAAATCATTCAACTTCTCAAGAAACTTTCAGGTTTCTTTAGAAGCTTTTAGAGGCAATGTAACCAAACTTCTAACCTTTAAAGTTTATGAATTATATGGCCTATAAATATTCCTCATAGGAAACTAGGAGCTCTTAAAGATTCACTAATCTAAATTACAAATAAAATCTACATAAATGATATCAGATAAATCATAAATGATAAAAGTTTAGTCCTATTGAATGTGTTGACAAGAAAAAATAGGGAAATATGTATATAGTTATACCAACATAGGGGCCCAAATGACACATCAGAACTAGGAACATGCATATGATACAAACTTCTATAGCTTCAATACAGTCATAAAAAAGCAGCCTCCATGCCTCTACCAAAAAATATGGTGCCTCAACAATAGCTTAGTAATATTTGTTATCAACAATATTAGTGGTGTGAATTTTAAGTCCTTCATGTGCACACAAGCTAGTTTGCCATTTGTCCTAGTTTGACAAGTATTCAACAGTGAGGCAAGTAATTAATACAAGTTAGTAATTAATGCAAGTAGTTTGTCATGTGCACACAAGCTAGTTTGCCATTTGTCCTAGTTTGACAAGTATTCAACTGTGAGGCAAGTAATTAATCCCAACAGTAAATTTTGAGGCAAGTAATTACTCCTAACAATTACCCAGGTGACAATATTTAGTAAATTTTTAATAATAATTACTAAGTAATTAGTAATTAGTTATAATAGTAATTAATTGGTAATTTTTAAACTACATAGTAAATAATTAAAAATACATTTCACTGAGTAAAATGTAGTATTTTTAATTATTTACTATTTACTATTTTGTTTAGTTTAAATTAAACTAAATAGTAAATAGTAAATAATTAAAAATACTAAATTAAATAGTAAAGTTTAATCTACTACAATACAATACAACTAAACTAAAATGAAACTAAATTAAATTAAATAGTACTACTAAACTATGAAACTAAATACTACTAAAATGAAACTAAATTAAATTAAATAGTACTACTATGAAACTAAACTAAATTAAATAGTACTGCTAAACTAAATTAAAATGAAACTAAATACTAAACTAAATTATTATTTAAACCTAAAATAATAATTATTTAAATTAAACTAAAACTAAAACTAAAATACTAAACTAAATTATTATTTAAACTGAATATTAAACTAAACTAAACTAAATAGTTAATCTAAATTATTATTTAAACTAAATACTAAACTAAATTATTATTTAAACTAAACTAAAACTAAAACTAATCTAAACTAAACTAAAACTAAATTAAACTAATCTAAAACTAATCTAAACTAAAACTAAACTAAACTAATCTAAAGTTTAAACTTTAAACACTAAACTAAATCGTAAATACTTTCAACATACTCGTGACCTGTAGCTGCTAACTGCTCGTGCGCCTGAGCCGCTAACCAACACTGTGCACAGTTTCCACTACCCCTTGAGTGCACCCTGACTGCTTAGACTTTCGTGACTACTGAGTGCGCTGACTGTGAGTGCTCAAACTTCTGCCCCCACTTCAAACTTCATGACTCTGTTCACTAGAGTCCAAATGACTACTTTAAGATGAATCGGAAGTGGGACAGGGTTGCTATATAATTCGAATACACACCAAAACCCTAAAAAAATACCAAAAACCTAAAAACACATAAAACGAGGTCGACTTTCCTTGGATCCGCGCCAGTGTGGGGTCGTCTGCCTTAGGATCCGTCTCTAATTCTTCGGATCCGTTTCCCATTCTTCGGATCCGTTTCCCATTCTTCGGATCCGTTTCCTCTTCGCGGGATTCGTATCCTCAACAAACAAAAACGTCGACATGGCGGATCCTATCTGTTTCTGGGCGGATTCGGATTCGGATCTGAAATACGGATCCACGGATCCAGCGTTTAGACCAGACAGATCCGGTAACATAGGTGGAAATGCATTTAATGGATGTTGTTGATGCTTTAGATATTTAAAAAATTGAAAAAAATGAATATTTTTGTGAATTTTTTTATTCTTACGACATTTTCCGATATTTTCCTCGATGTTGCCAATATTTTCGTTTTCGGACCTTCGGCGATATTTTCGCCAACATGATGTTGGTAACACTAGTTTTCACTCTTGTTGCGTTTTTCTAACTTTAGTGGAGTTCAATGAGATCTCAGATATTATTAAGCATGGATAAGCATGTCTAAGCTCAAACATTGCTAAGTTAAGATCTTTAGACATGATTCTTGCTTCAAAACGTGCCTAGGGGTAAAGTGCTGCAATGGCCATCCAAGAGAGCGAAACACATCTAGTCTTGATTCGACGGGTTGGTCCAAACTCTCCAATTATGTGTTATAGTTGTTGGGGCATTTTTTGACATACGTGGGGGTTTGACGAAGGCTTAAAAGGCAAAACTCATTGGTTTCAAGTCCAAGTTGCCTTTGGAGCTCCTCCAGTGATGTGTTTTCACTCTTGCTACGTTTTTCTAACTTCAGTGGGGTTCAGTGAGATCTTAGAAATGAAAATACTTAGTTCTTTTGTGTGTGTAGTGCATTGAGCTTCTCCAACAATGTGTTCTCTCTCTAAGAGCGTTTTCCTTCCTTTGGCTGGGTTTGGTGAAGTTTGGAAAGTAAAAAATGCAAAACTATTTTCCTAGGGGTGAAACTTAGCTTATCTTACAATGAGTCCTTTGTCCTTGTGCATTTTTCATCCCTTGGTGGGGCCCAATGGTTTGAAAAGTAGAAAATGCATTCTTGCCTACCCAAGGGTGAAACTTAGCTTATTTGGCAGTGTGCACTGTGTCCTATCTCTGTGTGCGTTTTTCATAACTTGGTGGGGTCTAGTGGGGTCCAAGGGGCGAAATGCATCATCACCATCTCCAGGCAACAAATAAGTTTCATCCAATGGTCATGCGTTTTTCTTCATCCGACGAGGTTCAACAATGCCTTAGAGGGTAAAACACATCATTCCTTTGCCTAGGCACTGAATACAGGTCATCCGACGAGGTGCATTAGTTCACAGTGCGTTTATGGTTGTGGGGTCTCAATGAGTAAAACACATTGATAGGCGATGGTTGGGAGTCCTTTACAGCCTTCACACAGGCAACAAAAACAGAGGAAGGCATACTGATAATTGTCAAATTTTTATCCAATTTCCTAATCCCTCTGCTGAACTGAGTCTGAGTTAATAATGATAAAATCTTTCTATTAGATCCAATGAAACAGGAATTGTGATTCATACTCTCCAAATTGCGAGTATGGATCGGATTAGCCCCAAAACATTTTTTTCCAGGTTAGGGACCAGTCAAACTCCAGTGGTCTGAGTTTGAATCGGTCAAACTGAGTCAAACTCATGGTTAATCATGAGTCAAAATTTGATGCACTACCAATCTTGAGTTTGAAGCAGCTTGATGGTTGACCAAGTCAAACTTGCCAAGCTTGCTATAAAATCCCTCAATTGTGCCATTTTTGTTCATTTCCTCATTCTTTCTCTGCAAGATTTTATTTTTGTACTTGCTATGTTTTTCCTCAGCTGAGTCAAAATCTTGATCCTTCTGCCTCATGGAGTTTTTCACTGAGCTGGGTTGGTAATGTTGGTTAGACTAGGTATTATTGGTCTTTACATTTGGACTGAGTTTGAGTTACTAATTAGTAATTCAATGACTTTAAGTTCACCTATTTCATGCTTAGTGTTTTAGAGTTCCATGTTTCATGATTTGTTTATTAAATCATCTAAACAGATGTTGCAATGTCTATACTGTACACATTTTACTGATAAGAATTTTTATGTCTTTATTCTCAATATATATCTGTATACATTTGGTGGGGTGCCATCCAGTGTGCTGTACTGATGACTCCCCCCCCCCCCAACCCGTAAAAAACTAAACAAACATTGGGAGTTATCTCTAACTGTCCTCGAACCTTGTCCCACAACCCCCCCAAACCGTGGTGGAACATAGGTTCTGAGGGTTCCATGAGTGTCCCCAGTCTTTCCTCATATTTGAGGATTAGGTGACACAGGGGAAGGGTCCCTAAGATGTTACTTACAGGTTGATGAATATCTCATCATAACTGTGACATGACCAGCCATCACCTACAACCTATAGAAAAATCAATATAAATAGAAAAAAAAAGCTGTTTTTAAATTTTGTTCTCACCTACTAGTTCACCTTTGAGTCTTTGACATAAAGAAAACCCTAAATTAATTAACCTATTAACGGAAGATAAAGATCCATTAACAATAAAAAGCATTTTCTTGTGTTTAGCTGTTGTTGTCCCCTATGCTGTCCCTTGCTATCTGCTGTTTCCTATGTCTGTCATGTCATTTCCTAAGCTACGGCCATAGTCCCCAGTGGTTGTGGAAATGCATTCCTCTATCCAATTTTCCTCCCATCTGCTAACCTTAATTGTAATCTTAATTTCTAGTGATCCTTAAATTACCTTTTGAATCTCAACGGCTTAGGGATTTAACATAGATATAAAAATGTATTGCAGTCCACAATTCTGTCGATTTCCATAATCAAGACATTCCCCACCATATAATTCTAGGGTTACTATCCACAACTCTAGTGCATTTTGACACAAAGATGCAAGAAAACCATATCAAAACGGATCAATCTCCTCTAGCAGCAGCACATCAGCAATTAGTGCACCTTAAGGCATAAAAATGACAACAGGAGAGTAAAAACGTTCTAATTATAACATGAAATGAAGTCTTGAGATACCTATATATACACTGATTGGGTTCCTAGAATTGCCATGTTCATTATTGAGAATGCTATTTATTTCCCTACCATGAACCCAGTTTGTCGACATTACTTTGCCATTTTCATGTTGTCTTTTAACTAGTCTTTTTCCTTGTTGACTAAATGTTGATTTTTCTTACAGTTGAGTTTCTAAGTAATTGTTTGTTTTGTCTCTCAGTTCTTCTGTGATAAAAGAATCTGTCTCTGATGTATTTAATTTTCTTTTATTCCTTTTTAGGTCTTTTACTGTGCTTTTAATTGTCATCCTTGAATTTTTATGACTTTAAACCCAGTTTTACCTGGTTGACCCCTCTTTCTTGGACTATAACAAATCCTAATTCACTCAAAATGCTTTGTTATTTATTGGAAGTTTGATCCTTATTTCCATTCTTTTGCCAAAATAAATCATTTCTATAATGCTTGATGTGAATTAGCTTTTTCACAAAAATGATATTGTTAAACTTGAGCTGCATGGGAGTGCGCCCCCTCTCTTTTCTTTGCTCTTGAAGCGTGCTTCAAGATGGGATGACTTGGAAGTGCACTTCTAGATCTCTCCTCTTGGGAGCATTTTTTGAGAGTGCGCTCCTAGGAGTTTGGGTGTGCTCATTTCTCTTCTGGGAAGCATGCTTTTGGATTGCTCCCTCCGGAGAGCATTTTTTGGGAGTGTGCTCCTAGGAGTTTTGGGGCACTCCTTGTCCTTGTAGAAAGCACTTTAGGAGCGGCATTCTCAGAGAGCTCCTAGGGTGCTCCTTGAACTCTCTCATGGACCAAGGTAAGCTTCCAATATGGAAAATAAGTCATGGCTAGGGTTTGTTGATGGATTAAAACACTCTTCACTTGCTTTCACTCATTTCACTTAGCTTTGCTAGGGTTTTATAGTGGGCTTCTTGCTAGTTATTGAGGAGTGGATTTGTGAGAGCTTGGAAGGGAGATTGAAGGTTGCCATAGTTACATTCAACCTCCATTGGAGAGCTGAAGAGGTAGGCTCTAGGCCTATTCTTGCTTGTTTTTGTTCCATGTGTTGTAACTTGTATATTTTCTTTGTTGAATACTTGAATGTTTTCTTTTCCCACTCTTTTCCATTCATCTTTCTCCCTCATTTCGTTGCAGGAAATAGGTTATTCTCAAGAAGCATGATGGGTATGTGGTTTATCTTTTTGGTTCCTTCTCACTTCCCAACGATCTTGGATACTTCGTCACCATCCCGTGGGTCTTCATCCCAAACAACTTGTGACTCTTCTTCATTTGCAAAACCTTTGTAATTCTTGAAAGAGGGTTCTTGGTTTGTGCACTCCATGGACCTTTTCCCAAGTGTAGCCTCAACATCTCTCAGAATTTGCCTCCAAAGTATTTGAAGCTCTCTTGAAACTTGGCCCCTACTTACAAAGTGACAATATCCTCTTGCCATTTTCTCTTGTTTTTTTTGGTTTTACTTCCTAAAAGAATAAAAAATGCACAACACTAGCAAAGCTTGACTGAAGCTTTGTTACCACTTGTTGTGTCCTTAAATACGGAATGGGAGGATGCTTGCAGAAACTGGAAAACAACAGAATATAAATGGAAAGAAACACTAAAGAGTGGGGGCACTTGCACACCCAAGGGTTGGATAACTCTTGCTAATCTGGATAAATGGAGGTAGACATCTCCATGAATAACAACTCGAAGCTGATTGTTATATTGATAAAGATGATGAGATACATGAGATAGGGGGAAAGCCCTGTTACCGTCCTTATACACAACTACTAACGTGGAGAAGTCTCCAACCCACTTGGTGTGTTCTTGGAGGCACAAACCTAAGTCTAGACCCACGGTTACCTTGATCTAGACCTCTTTCGTCTAGGCTTACTCCTAGGGAAGCCAAGGGGGGTAGACCCTATTAAACTATGTGAAGTTTGATTAATGATCTAGGAGTTAATTGAGTTAATTGTTAAGGAACCCAACCCAATGAAAGGCAACAAATGCAAATGTGCAGTTCCTTTAATGACAAGCAAAACCCTTTATTTGGAAACAACAATTAAACTAGTGCCTAAAGATTAACAAAGTGGAGTCAATGAGATATACAACAAAAGTACAGTTATACAAGAATGAACAATATTATGAGATATCCACAATGAGAAATAACTTTAGACAAATTGTGTTAAGATAAATAAAGAATGCTCTTAAACAAGTATTCACAAGGAAATTGCATTCAAAGTACAATTATACAAGAATGAACAATATTATGAGATATCCACAATGGGAAATAACTTTAGACAAATTGTGTTCAGATAAATAGAGAATGCTAGAAATAAAGAATGCTTTTAAACAAGTATTCACAAGGAAATTGCATTCAAAGTAAAGTGCTTGAAAAAGTAACTTGTTTGAAAAGTAAATGTTGCGAGAGAGTGTGTAGGTTGATTTTAACAAATTTTATGCCTCTCTTGAATTAGGGGAAATTTAGTGTGATAGATGCAAGCCTAGACTATGTGACTACCCCTAATTCTTATCCCTTCAACCAAAAGGAAGTGCTGGGTACTCAAGAAGAAGAACAAACAAGGTTCTTCCTTAGCTCCACAGGTCAAATCCGGAATGCTTGGGTGCTCAAGCAAGGAGGACACGTAGTGCCGTGAAGCCGTCCCCGACTTCAACCCCTTGTAGCCCCCCAAGTCACCCTTTTTGGTGGTAGAAGCAATACTAATTTAGGTGCCTAATTAATCTAGCCTCTCAATCCTTTGCCCTTTCTTAGTTACCCAAGATCCACAAAGTGGCAAGGGGAGGGAATACGGGGCAAAGGTGGGGCACAAGTTTGATTACTTTGTGACAAGTTAAGACTTACACTAGCCTTCACGATATTGCATGGATGGCAAAGCCAATCACTATGAAAGGTGTGGGCAAAATTAAATGAATTAAATGAATTAAATGACTTGAAAATAAAAGAACAACCTCACAACTATGGCACAAGATAGAGGACAAACCTACCAGTTTTGGCCAAGGTGGGTAAATAAAAGTAAAACATAAATTAAATTTAGATCTAGCCTTCACGATATTGCATGGATGGCAAAGTCAATCTCTTTGCAAGGTGTGGGTAAAATACACAAATTATTTACACTTTACAGAAAAAAAATTAAAGTGGAGAGAATGCAAGTCCGAGAGACTCTCTTGGGCTACTTACAATGTTTAGAAAGTTAAGTAGAGAAGAGGGTTTGACACCAAGACCCTTGGATGTCTCCTTGAGTGTTTTGGGGTAAAAAATATACAAAAATCCTCTTCTAACTCACGAAAACCTGCAAAAAACAACAAGATTTTCTTACTGGAAATTGCTAAAATAATTTGGAACAAATTATTTTATATTATCACAATAAACAAAAATTATTAAATAAAAATTTCTGAACATAAAAATAAATATTAGATTGCAGATTTATATGAAAATAATGCTAAAAACTGATAGATATGTGGCTAAAAATAAAAACAAAAAATATAGAAGCTTTAGATGGCTGAAAAAGATGGATTTCCAGATCTGAAATCCACTCCTCCAAGCCTTTAGTAACCTGCAGATTTTTGTACACCCTTGCTACAAAATACAAAGAAGGTGAGTGTGATCTAATAACTTGCAAAATACTTTCCAAATCAATTAGAAACAACTCACAAAGACTAATAGTAAGACTACTACTAATTTATCCCAAACAAAATACTTTACTTGGGTCTCCAAGTAAAAATGCAAGCGAGGAAATACAAAAGAAATAAATTGCAACAATATTATCTCATAAACAACAAACAATGGCTCCAAGAATACTCCAATAGACACAAGAAATCCTCCAAAGCTTCTATTTTATTAACCAAGAAAAGATTTGCCCAATGGCACCAAGAATCATGAGAGAAAATGGGAGAGAATGAGAGGGAGATGGGAGAGATTCTGGCATAGTAGAATTGTTGTAAGAATAGATGTCAAAATGAGGAGGGAGGCCTTTCTTTTATATGAGGGATAGAGGAGAAACCCCTCTTGGATGAATTACAAGTGTCACACATCCAAGAGAGATAGACAAAGTCAAGGAAGATACACTTTTAGGGTTTTGGTAGCGAGTTAGGGTTTGAGGGGTGAGATGTGAAGGGGGAAAACATCTTTTGACTTGTCAAACATGAGGTTAGGCTATAGGAAGGGCGAAATTAGGGTTTTAGGCATTTTTTCAGTTTAATTTTTTACTTTTCCCTAAGTTCATGAGGAAGGGGGGTGCACTTTTCACTAGGGAGACTCACTTTTGGTTGTTGGCTTGGCATGGGGAGGTCTTTTAAGTGGGAAACCACTTTTCCAACTTAGGAAATACATTAGAAATCATTTCCCCACTCTCTCTCACGACTTTAGACATTTTTACATTTTTTGGCTTTTTTACCTTACCAATTAAATGTTGACTTTTGACTGACTTGGACTCCTCATGGACAATGACCTAACAAAACTTGTCCAATTGAGCTGAAACTTGGTCCAAGGGCTCGATCATTAGAATGCCTTTCACCACTTTGCAGGATTTTGTGAGTGAAAAACTCAAGGATAATTAAAATTGCCTGGTAGGCAAGATTAATTACCTGAGGAAAAAACCACTCGATGAAAGGACTTCCCTAATGATAAATTCCTAGGCAACTAACTAAAAATTGACTCATGCTGACCTATTACATTATTATCCCACGTAGGGGAGCGAACATTCTGATTACATAGAAAGACGTGCTGGGGGCAAAATTTGCCCTGCTGAGCCACAAGTTTTCAAAATATGTTATACCACAAGGTACATAGCTTCATGGTACATGACGTTGACCCCTAGTCGAAATAGGTGGTCAACATCTGGCTCCACATGGGGATGCGTGCTTGATCTTTGGGAAGGAGAGCATGCGAGAACTTAAGAATCTACAAAACAAAGTGCTCACCAATATCCAACATAAATACATGTGTAAAAGAATAACCCATAAATGAAATGCTGTTGACAATAATCACATAAATGAAATGACTACAATGAATTATACACATTACTGAAATAAATAACGAAATTGAAAGAATCAAAGGAAAAACGGTTATAGATACGTTACAAAGGGTGCCCCTTTGGACCCCAGGTTGATCATCATTTGAAAAATAGCTTGAGTTGTTGCCCATTCCTTGGAATATTCATGGGCTCACCATCCAAATGGTTGAGGTGGAAAGAATTAAGATCAGATTTTCACTTAGGAAATCTGAGTGAAAAGCCAATAAACATTAAATACATAATTTTTATGCTTTTCCTAAGTCAAAACTTAGGATAAAAATAAAATGTTGATCTGGGATTAATTAATTTTCTCCAGCATGCATGGACACTTAGGCCTATGCTGAGAGACTTTCCAAGCTATAAATTTAACACTCCCTCTTAGCAAGGAAGGTGTTATGCCCCCAACTTATCCCTGAAGAAGACAAACTTGCCTTTCATTAAGGCCTTCGTGAGAATGTCTGCAACTTGTTCACCTGTAGGCACATACTATAACGTCACTGTCCCTTTTTGCACACAGTCCCTGATGAAGTGAAATCTGATCTCAATGTCTTTGGATTTGTCATGGAACACTAGATTTTCAGAGAGCTTGATGCAACTCTGATTGTCATAGTGAATGACAATAGTCTCCAACTTCTGGCCAAACAACCCCATGAGAAGATTCAGAAGCCAAATGGCTTCACATGCTGCTAAGTTGGCTTCCATGTACTCTGCCTCAGCAGAGCTCAACGCAACTGACTTTTGTTTCCTGTTGAACCAAGAAACAACTCCTGATCCCAAGATGAAACAACACCCGGAAGTGCTTTTCCTGTCAATTGTGCTCCCTGCCCAATATAAATCTGTATATCTCATTAGCTTCACTCCGTCTCCTTGGATGTAACTCAACCCATACTCAACTGTGCCACATAGATATCTAAGAACATGCTTTGTTGGCACCCAATGTACTCTCTTTTGTTCGACCATGAACTGATTGAGTGTGTTAATTGCAAAGTATATATCTGGTCTAGTGTTGACTAGATACATTAGAGAGCCAATCAACTTCCTGTATAATGTAGGGTCTATTGCCTCTGATCTGGAAGCATCAATCTTCGTCCAATTGGTCACCCTATGCGTAGACATAGGCACACAGTCCTGTATAACAAACCTCTTTAGAATCTCCAATGCATACTTCCCTTATCCAAGGAAAGTCTGACCATCGCGTTGCCACACCTCTAACCCCAGAAAGGAGTGCATCAACCCCAAATGCTTCATCTCATACTTCGAAGAAAGGTCCCTCTTGCACTCTGCTATGAGCATCTCTAATCCTGTGAGAAATAGGTCGTCCATATACAACACAAGAATGAGTGGCTCACCTCCAACTATGATTTAGTAGAGGTTTGAGTCTACCTCACTCTTGGTGAAGCCCATCCCCTGCAAGTGGCTGTCTATCCTTGAATACCATGCCCTGGGAGCCTGCTTGAGCTCATACAAGGCCCTCTTTAACCTGCATACATGGGAATCCCTCCCCTACACCTCAAAACCCTTTGGTTGCTAAATATACACCTCCTCCTTAATGATGTCGTTAAGGAAGGCCGTCTTCATGTCCATCTAGTGGATGTTCCACCCCATCTCTGCTGCAATAGAGACCACGACCATGATTGAAGTGTACTTTGCTATTGTGGTGAATGTCTCATCATAATCGATTCCCTCCTTATGAGAGAACCCCTTAGCCACAAACTGGTCTTTGAACTTCTCCACATTGCCATCCACAACGTGCTTGATTTTGTAGATCCACTTTGAGCCAATCACTGATTTCCCCTCTGGCCGGGGCACAACCTCCCATACATCATTCTTCATTATGGAAGCATGCTCTTCCACCATGACATCTCTCCGCACCTGCTGCTGTGATGCTTCCTGAAAGGTGGAAGGCTTGACCTCTAACAACTCGCTTATCATAGCCATGTAACTAGAAAATCTCTATGGTGCTCTACTCTCCCTGACATAAGTCCTAGGAGCACCCACGTACTCCTGAGCGTTTCTCAAGGTCTTCTCGACCCATCTGGTCTTCCTCCTCCTCGTAGAAGGAGTATTTTGTACTGGTGGAGCCTCCTGCTCCTCATCCTGCTCTGAAGTTTGAGCATTTGTACTTGTTCCTATACCTGTAACCTGTGTCTCCTCTTCCTTCTGAGTCTCAAGCTCTTGATCCCTTGCTGTTGTTGGCACACTACCATGAGCCTTCTTAAGGGATCTATCCTCCTCAAACTTCACATCCCTCCTGACAACTGTCTTCCTCAAAGCAGGGATGTAGGCTCCATATGCTTTGGAATTCTCACTGTACCCAATGAAGATCCCCTTCTCCGTAGTGGCGTCGAGCTTTGTCCTCTTCTCTAAGGGGATGTGACAGTGGACTAGGCATCCAAATATCCTGAAGTGTCCAATCTCCGGTTTCTTCCCTATAAATACCTCCTCTGGAGTGTTCCTCCCCAACACTTTGTGAGGACTCTTGTTTTGTATGTAGAATACAGTGTTGCTAGCCTCTGCCCATAAGAGTCTAGGTAGATCCTGATCATATAACATTGCCTTTGCAGCCCGAACTATGGCTCTGTTCTTCCTTTTTGCCACCCCATTCCACTGAGGGTTGTACGGAACAATCAACTCTCTCTTTATCCCAACACCTGCACATAAATCCTTGAAGGCCTTTGAGGTGTACTCCCCTCCATTGTCAGACCTTAGTGTCTTGATCTTTCTGCCCATCTAGTTCTCCACAAGGGCTTTGAACTCTTGGAACCGACTGAAGACCTCATCCTTGGTCTTCATAAAATAGATCCAGATCTTCCTGGAATGGTCATTGTTGAAGGTGATATAATACTCGTACCCACTCAAGGATACTGATGACATGGGCCCACATACGTATGAGTGTATCAAATCAAGAATGCCTCTTGTCCTGCTGTCATTGTTCAGGAAAACTGTTTTGGTATACTTCCCCATAGCACACCCTTTGCATACCTCATGATGCTATGTGCTGATGTCTGGAAGGCTCTGTGTTGATGCAAAATGTGCCATCCTCATATGCTACAACTTTGCCATGTCACAAGTGCTGCTCACCAATGCTCGGGATGGCTCAAACTGAAGCCTATACAACTTCTCTCTCCCGACTCTAGTCACTTTGGCTATCTTCGAGTCCCTGGGTCGAATGTACACTCTCCCATCTTGGAATGAGACCACGTAGCCCTTGTCCTCCAATATTGAAACTGATATCAGGTTCTTCGTCATCCCTGTAACATACACCATGTCCTTCACCATCAGTGGCTTCTCGGTCTCCCTCTGAAATGTAACTGTCCCATGGCCTACTGCTCGACACTTGGCATTATTGCCCATCTCAATATAGAGGTCCATCTCCTCCTCCTTCAGGATGGAGAAGTAATCACACACTCCATTCATATGACTAGAGGCACCACTGTCAATGTCCCAGACTCCACTATTGGCTGAACTGGAAAGACATGGAATGAGTGAGAAATCACTCTCAATTTGGCTACAAAATCATCAACTTCTGCTGAAGCTGAAGCTACCATCTGTGACTTCTTGTTGCCCTTCTCCTTGTTTGGGCACTTGTTGGCAAAGTGTCCTGGTTTGTGACAAGCAAAGCATTTAACTTTGATTAGGTCCTCCCTCTTTTCACCTTTTGAAGTCTGACCCGAACTTGATCCCTTTTTGGCTTTGGTTTTTCCCTTGTCTGCTAGGGCCAGATTCTCCTCATCCTCAACTTTCGGCTGATTGGCTTGTGAGGTACCAACTCACAACTCCTCTTGGGTGAAGTCGTCCCATAGCCTCTCCTAGTCGGGAAGTTTCTTTCGTGCTACCACTCCTCGAACAAACACATCCGACTGCTTGGTGAAGCCATTCAAGGCTGTTCTCACCAGTTCAGTCTCATCCATGACTTCCCCTACTGCTGCCAGCTCATCTCTGATCTGAGTGAACTTGGTGAGATAGGATGCAATGGCCATCTTGGTGCTCTTGAGTTTCTCTCTGAGCATAATCTTTCTGCTCTAGTTGTATGACTGGTATGGTTTGGTAAGAGATTCCCACATCTCCTTGGCTGTCTTCTTACCTGAAAGGTGAGGAATAATGTGGTCCTTCTCCCCTTCAATGATAATCCTTCTTGCCTTCACATCTCTTCTGGTATGAGCCACAAGCTGTGCTGGATCAGCTGGGGGCACTATGGTTCCCTCAATGAACTCCCATAACCCCTGCTCCTCTAGCACCAGAGCTATGTGCTCTCTCCATGGACTGAAGTTAGAGGTGCCCTCCAATCTGTCCTCGAACCTCAACCCTGCATTTGCCATTTTAATTGCTACCCTAGCTCACTTGCCCTCCTTGGCAGTTTGACCTCTCTGCTGGTTTTTACTCCCTGGTTCACACAACAAATCAACTTGGCTTCTGTATTAAGAGGTTGAGCTTTGATACCATGTTAAACTTTAAACCCAACACACAGAATTTTAATGCCAATAAATTATCATTCAAATTTAACTTCTAAGTCTGAAAAATTTAAGAATTACATTTGAGTTTTTAACTAATTTGCACAACGGAAAATAACATGAAAGCAAGAACATAAACCATACACAACAAAAATTTACCCTGGAAACCCCAGTGTGGGGAAAACCAGCAAAGAGGGGGCTTTATTGGCTTCAGAGGAAATTTAATTTACAACAACAAAAATAAAAAAATCTTACAACCAACAATATGCTCTTCTTCCTAGCAAAACGGCCCAGCCAGAACAATGCTGTACGACCCAGCAGAGTACAGCCTGTACGACCCTTGAACACAGCCCAGAATGACCCAGAAAACTTGGGCTGTACGACCCCTGAATTCGGATTGTACGGCCTGCTGGAATTCGGCTTGTATGGTTTGCTGGAACTCGGCCTGTACGGCCTGCTGCAACTTGCCCCATCTCACGCTGTTGTACGGCCTGCTCAACTGTTGTTGTACGACCTGGTGTATGATCCTGCCTCTTCCAACTCTCCTAGCTAGTTCGATCCTCACCCTCTGCTCTTCAGCTTGCCCTCTTCCTCAGCCAAGCGCCCTCTTGCTCTTCAGCTCAAGTGTGTCCTCACCCTTTGCTTCAATCTCCTTTTATCTTTTTCATTCACTCTATTTTCCCATCTCATGATCTTTCTAGAAGATTCCAGAAAATTCTCTTTAAGTGAAATATTTATTTCCTCAAGTTCAGAATTTAGGAAATCTGAGTGAAAAGCCAATAGAAATTAAATACATAATTTTTATGATTTTCCTAAGTCAAAACTTAGGATAAAAATAAAACGCTGATCTGGGAATTAATTAATTGTCTCCAGCATGCCTGGACACTTAGGCCTATGCTGAGACACCTTCCAAGCTACAAATTTAACATTGGCATGGTTCCTATTATTCATAAATCACATATTTGTTTGTTTTCCAATTATTGAACATTTGTCATTTGCATATTTGGGTGATTGCATTCTATTTATCTGACTTTAATTCTTTTCTTATACATATGTGCATATTTAACATAAGGTTGCTTGTCTAGACCAAATTATTGATTCAAATTGGGACCCTTAGTTACAGTGTGCCACTCTGATGTTTGAACTTTGAAGTTGACAAGAATGTTAGCAAGTCTGAAATATAGGCAATGAAGATTTATCTGATTAAACCATATATAATGGATATATTTGTTTATTCCCCATGCAAATAAAGTTTCACATATCATTTTCATAATTTTCTTATCTTATTTCACAAAACTCTACAACCCTTTGACCCCACCGCTTTACAAGTTTTCTTAAGTACGAAAATTTAATAGCATAATGTTTGACTTCTAGTTTACTTTTGATGGTATCGCTTGATTCCTTCTATTGATTGTTCTCAGTTTTGGATATCTATTTATTAGGGATTCATTTGAACCTTCAAGGTCTTGTTTGTCAAATAGGAAGCTTCTTTTCTGATTTCATAATTTCCTTCACAAACTATATTCCAAATCGTCTAATATAAGTCCACTTATCTGGTTAGTCATTCTTGTGATCTGTCTTCCTTTCATGGAATTTGTGCACAGTTTTCTTTGAAAGTTAAATCCAGGGGAAATGGGAATCATAAATATTGCCTAAGGAATAAATGAACAAGATTGCTGTCTATGATATTTTATCAAGAAAAGTTTAGGTACTTTTACACCCCTTTTTCTTTGACTGAGCAGTGAGAACAGTAAAATTACAATGTCTTGGAGCTTCAATTATGGATCTCTTTGCTAACTCTATTCCCTTAATAGATTGCAGATGCTGTTGTGGTATCAAAATATTTGGGGGCCACGTTGTTAATACCAACCATTAAAGATGGTCACAAGGAGCCAAACGGGTGAGTGTAGCTCAAATGTCAACTAATATTGGATTGACAATGTTGCCATTTATCAAGAATGCTGACAGTATCTGGGGATTTCTCTTCAATTACAGGGATATCTCTTTAAGGTTTAAACTTTAGTTGGTATCAGTGACCCCAAAACAAAGCAGATATGAGCTTGAGCAAGAAAAATGAACATTTTATATCAATGCCACACTATTGAAAAACACGTCTTAACAAATAGTCTGGTTTTATGCTTCAGTGTATGCTATCATGTTATGTACAGCTGATATGAATCTGATGGATCCAACCTCTATTTTGTGTGTAATTGAAACAGCAGGTGTTGTTTAAACTTTACCGTATCACATTCAGTTGCAAGCTGATTTGCACTTCATTTTTTTCTGTTTTGTATAACTATCTATTTAAATACTTCCTCAAGTATCAAGATCAAAACTTAAGAAGGCTCTAGTGGTACTAATCTTGTATCCTTAGGGGACCCAGCATGAACTCCCTACGTTTGAATTTTTCCAGTTGTGCTCCCCATACCATCTAGTTGGTAGTAAGACATCTGAAATTTTTGTTAGTTTTTCTTTTTTCATGCTGCTGTTTTAAGCGTAGTCACCAGAGGTGTTTTAATGAACTCACGCCAAGAAAAAAGTAGAGTGAAGAATGCTCGGTTAAAAAGAAGTCCATGATATTATATAAGAACACATATATTAGACTTTGTAGAGCATACCAACTAGTTTGCTTCCTCCCCATTCATCCTTCTCTTTCCTGCCCTTCTGTTTCTGTGGACCCAATGTATATTAGGCCTTGACTTCTTTTCTGTTTGTTGTGATTAATTTCTATGGTTTAATATCAATCCCAAAAGTAATATGTGTAGACTTATCGACCTTATCCCTTGCTTGACTTTCTTGTAGTCAGTACTTCGTCTCTTGATCCTCTGTTTCCTTATTCAAATGTCATCTATCTGGTTTGTAACACAGCTTCCACCCCTCTTACCACCAAACAACACATAGGAGAGGTAGACACAGAACAGATGTTGATGCTAGATAGAACAGGAGAGGATAAAACAAAAATATAAATCTATATCTACACTAAAACTTTAGAGCATAGTAAATGTAAAAGTTAACAATCTCTTTTGAAAAAGTGACAATATTGATCAGGGGTGTAGTTATTCTCTGAATAAATTTCGTGGCTTTCAACGGTGTCGTAAATGTGTTTTTCTTTTGGAAAATGAATTTTGTTGTGACTATGGTTTTAGTGGTAGCGATCCAATGTGATACATAATTTAGAATGGATCTCTCCTAATCTCTACTTTCAATATTATCACTCATTTATCATGCAGATCAAATAGGCTCCTTTATGTGTTTGGCTCCCAAAGCATGTAGCTTTGACCTTTAGGCAGTCGATTATACATAAGGAGATTGTATACCATACAAATGCAGCCAAAAGGCATAGTACCTTATCTGTCATCCTTGAGGTTCCTTAATTTCTCCTCGCATTATGATGGTTCTTCCTTGCTGTTATTCTTCGGCTTTTCATTCCGAGCAACATTGTCGTGCTTATGTTTAGTCAGATCAGAGTTCCTTGTATGGTAGTTCATATAATCTGTTTTTGACCTTGAGGTTTGTTTGATCCACTATAATTATGTAATTACTGTGGTATATTATTGTTTTGTTTTATGCTTTTGGAGTAGCCTATGACACTCCTACAGCTTTGCAATCACTTATTGTACTTCCTAGTTTCGTTGACCTATCCTTTTGGTCATTACTTGGACATTAATAAATTATCTTAGTGTATGCTATCTATTGCATGTTTGTTTGTGTGCCTCTTTTTTATTGTCTCTTTGATAAAAAGGCTAACCTGTATATGCCATCGTTGCCAGTCATCTCATTTTACCTTGAATAATTGAAGAATTTCTTTAAATTGATCTACAAACTTTTTGTTTGCATTTCAGTCAGCATTCTCACATTCTGTTTCTTTACTATCCATGATCTATGCTTATGCCTTTTCTCTGTGGGTGCTTTTTACCACCTTTTTGTAGGCTGGTGACCGTGTTCAGTTTGGCTCTAGATGCCATGAAAGAGTACATTATTTTCCTCAAAGTCACCTGGGTAGCACCCAAAACTTTGACAACACCACCATTAGCGCTCTTTAATTAAATCAGTGGGTTGTCTCAAGAACACAGTCTAAGCTCATATTCCAGAAGTCTACAGCTTGATTCTTTGTTATCAGCAGTGCCGTTTCTATGGGAGATGTAATGGATATTAATGTACATTGTAGACATGTAATTTCTTAGTCACCCTGTATGGCAATTTTTTTCAAAAACAATCAAATTTCATTAAATCTCAAGCAGTGGTGAATTTAATTGGCCATGCAGAATTTCTTACAAGTCTCAAAAATAAATGTCGAGATTTGTTTTTTTGGTTAAACTTTAAAAATATGAAAACAAACCTCCCCCACACATATATATGTATGTCATGTTGATGATTGCAGCTATGTTGTCGGAAAAAAATTGACAAGGGTCTGGAATACAACTTCTTAGCAACATCGACAAACCGCGAAAAGCATTAAAATACAAAAGAAATTCATTTTTTTCAATGCTTTAAACTTATAACCCACAACAACATCAAATAAACACATTGGCACTTAAATATGGAAAAAACACTGATATATAAGATGCAGTAGATGCCAAATAAAAATGATACATCAAAGTTGATACTGAATCTTGAATCCTGATAGCTGTCCAATCAATGACTCAAAAGTGGATAACTAATACAAAATAACATCAAATATATAAATGTATCTCATTGTCATGTGTCATCTACAATGAGAAATTTAGTAACTAACTATCTAGCATCAAATCCCTCTCCCTCTTTTACACAAAAAGGTCATGGCTTGTTTTCCACTAGAAGGTCCTACATGATCTATCTGATGTTGACTGGTGGGTGTACTTGTATCAACTTGTGAAGATGGTGGTGCTGATGTTGTCACATCACCTTCTGTGATGTCAAAGTCCTCCTCTACCCCACTCTTGCTACTCCTCCTTTTCCCACTATGCTGCTACTACTGCTCGTCCTCCTCTAACCACGCAGGTGCCTTCTCCATAATAGGCACCTCATACTCTACCCTCCATTCAGACAATATGTTGATATTGTCCAAGGAAATGATGTCCACATCAGGTATCTTCTCTAGCTGCCTCACCCATTGTTGGAGATTGTAGTGGACATATATACCAAATCATTAAGACATGGGAAATCCAACTTGTAAGAGGGTCATAATAAATTTAATGAGTCTTGAGGGTCATAAATTATAATAATTGTAATTGCTTAGTTGAAGTTCTAACTCGTTGTCCTTTGAGTGTATTTTTTCAAACACACTCCAATTGCACTTGAATCTTGGAGCACTACAGGTTTGACTGAGGACCTGAATGAGATTTTTTTTGTAAATTTGGTGCTTTTGCACCGTAATTTCACCACCAAACATCTACAACAAATAAGAAAAAAAAGACTTAAATTACATTTCATTACAGTTGAAAATAGTAAAGAAAAAAAATATAATTCAACTTTCAAATAAAACACAATTAAAATTTTAAATTCTAATGGCTTATGTTGCATCAAAATACTATTTTCACATAAGAAGTATAAGAAAATAACCAAAATAGGTCGATGTGACTCAAAAACGACAACTAACAATGATAGCAAAAGGAATGCCTGAAGCATCTCCAACTTGAGAAATCCATGACAAATGGAGTAAACTCAAGAGATGGGCATCACGATACTAATGAGTCATGGTCAAACTTTGGCAGGTGTAGAGCCCCGGAGTATAAGTTGGCAGAGTTTGATGGGATTCATATGAAGATTAATTTACTAAAAAAAGAATGAAAACCCTATAAGATTAAATGACACCGGCTATAAGAAATCATTCCCTACGAAATACAACAAAGTGAATTGAACTGCTCTTGTAGAAGAGAAGAGAAACTGAAGAAGGACCAGGAGAAATGGGGCCCAACCCCTAGTCGTTCTCATCATCAGAAAAACATAAAACTATACGTAAACATAACAATGCACACAAATACAATAATTCAAACATGATTAACATAAAGCTAGACGAAATAATCAAGTAGAATGGAGGTAATCACTATCTGGATTCTGGAGACTGGGATTGATTATCTCATAATATAATTTATCTTTAGACTTTGGGGAAATGTGAAAAATAGATTGGACATGTAAAAGTGTGGGAAATGTGAAAGTAGAGGGGACATGTAAAAGCGTGGAAAATGTGTATTGTATGTCAAATATGGTAAAAGTCATATCTACAGTAATAGAGGATGTTGAGATGTCTATTAACAGTTTCATGCATAATACCCATGTTGCCTGACTCTTGAAGTCCTATGATCTTGATTCGTCGTGTATATATTGGTTCTCTCGCGTCCTTTTCTTTTCTTCTCTTAATCATTTTTCCCTTTGGATTTCATTTCTCAATTGTGTCAACATCTCATAAATTCTTTGATGACTTTAAAATGTTCTTCCCATCATCCTTCACTCATATTACGAGGTTCTGAGGTATTCAGAAGGGAAATCCAGGTCCACATTTTGTTATGGTTCATTAATCTAATGAGTAAACTTTACAGTTCTTGAAAAGAAATGAAAAGAATTTTTCTGTTTTCATTTTTATGGATCACTTCTAAGTTTTTCCATTGGATTTGATTTTTCAATTGTGTCGATGTCTCATAAATTCTTTGTTGACTTTTAGATGTTCTTCATATTATGAGGTTCGGAAGTATTTGAAAGTGAGAATCGGGTCCACATATTTCTATATGACTCAACAAGTTTATGAGTAAAATTTACAGTTCTCGAAAATAAATACAATGAGCTTTACTTTTTCTCGTTTTTATGGTCTATAATAGTTGGTAAAAGTTGCAGTGAATTGATAAATATTTCTACATTAAGCACTGTCAAGATAAAATGCAGAATTTTAAACTCAAAAATACAATGCATTACTTAGATATTAGTCTTTGGTAATGTAGTCATATATGGTTGTGTGCATAAAATGAAAATACTGTTGAGGCTTCTATATTTTTCTTCTATTACTCTGTTTTTTCACAATATGGTTTCGTTATCTAGGATGCATTTTTGTTATTGTAAAGGACATTTTCTTGGACATAGTAATAAATACTATTTGATATTAGTTATATGACAGATGCTCGAGTCAGTTGTTAACCTTTATTTCCTCAATAAGGAGATATGTCATTTTTTTACTTATTTGATTCCTCGACTTTTCTGATTCTTGGCACATTTAAGTCTAACAGGAATGGTTATGTTTTGCAGACAGTTTGATAAGATTTATGATACAAGCAAATTCATTGCAAGTCTGCAAAACATTGTGCGGGTTGTTGGGCGGATACCAGATGATATGAGCTCTATAAGTCCAACGGTAATAAGTGTTCCTTACAGGGTAACTCATGACTATATTGATGAACATATTCGCCCAGTCTTCAACCAGAAAACTGTAATTATTCTTGACAGTTTTTTTCCTAACATTAACTTGAAAGCAAAGGAAGGAGAAAATATTGAACTTGAGGCACTCCGGTGTCTAGTGATGTACAAAGCTGTACAATTTCATTCTCAGCTTCTTAAGCTTGGTGGTAGGATAGTCAACCGAATGCGAGAAGCAGGTGAGATGTCAGAAGGGCGCTTCATTGCTGTGGATCTGCGGGTTGATTTGTTACAGCGAAAGGGCTGCACTAACAGTACCAGTGAACATGATAAATTCAAAACCAAGAAGTGTGTAACTGCTTTAGAAGTTGGAGAATTTTTGAAAGAGCTTGGCTTTCCAACAGATACTGCTATTTATTTGACACAATCTCGATGGGATGCAACATTGGATCCATTAAGAGAGATTTTTCCAAACGTATACACAAAGGTACACCTTTTAATATAATGGCCCATTTTTAAGAATATCAAAGCCATTTTATGCAGTTAACAACACGTACGAGCTTGTTGACATGTTGTCTTCTAAAATGTTAGATTTCTCCTGTAATTGTAGTTGTTGCATTCAAATATAATATATTAATACCATGCAGCTCAGCATTCTGATTCCTATCATTAATGCCCTCGATCCAAATTTCTACACTTGGAAAAGATTAAAGCTTCGACTTGTTAGACTTTTTTTTGTAAGCTGTCTATTTGTATTAAAATAAAAAGGAAAAGTTGCAATTGTTCTGCAGCTGGGATGCTGCTTGGGAAACCAACCCAGCTGTAAAACAGGTGCTTCATCGGGCAAGGAGCCCGGGATATACTTTTAGAGAGAGCAAGAACTATATAAGTATTTACATCAGAAATCAAAAATATATTTTCCTTGTCAGCTGTTTGGTGGTAAAGCTGAGATACATTATAGCAGTGCCAGCTTTCAAAATGTGAGAAAATCATATCCAAAAACTAGGAGGAAGGATTTTCATTGTGAGGAACCTGGAGGCGTTCGTTGTCTAAATCCACTAAAGTTTGGCATTCTTGCATTAGCTGAGAAGTCACCTGAGAGTTCCATTGGTGATCAATGTTATCAAGCTGAGAGATCACGCCTTCGTTTGTCATTCTATCTGCAATTTTGTTAGCCAAACGACGGATATGAGAGGGGATTATTACTTCCACAAGGGGGAGCAGGGTTTGGAGTTTTTCGATACTTGCTTCAATTCTCCATCCAGAAGAGATTTTGCTGATTGGGAGTCTCTGGATCATGCCTCAAAGCATTCTGATAATAATGAGAGAGTCGCCTTCCACGACAAGTTTGCTGTAGTTCTCTCCAATTGCTATGTTTAGACCTCTGTACAGAGCAAGGAGTTCTGCCTCATTGTTGGTGGCAATGCCCAAACCATCTGCATAAACTCCGAGAATGGTGCCCTCATGATTTAAAAAAACTCCACCTAAGCTGGCTGGACCTGGATTCCCTTTGGAGGCACCATCGAAATTAAGCTTGATGAAGACGAACGGGGGAGGAGACCAGGAAGAAGGAGAAGGGGAGGTCGAAGGGGGTAAAGGAGGGATAAAATGGAAGTCAGAGAGAAGGACCAAAGACCTTAAGATGAGGGCATCAGAGGGGGAACCTCTCTTTGAAAATCCTTCTATTTCTTTCTTTCCAGATTTCCCATAATAGGAAGCCAGGTAGGAGTTGCCAAGCTCTAGACAAAATAGGGTTAGAGAAATTGATTTGATTCTAATCAGAAATCGTGTCATTGAGACTGTTGACTTTTTTGGCTGTCTTACGAAAGGTGGCTGAGCTTAGGTCCCAAATTGTTGAAGCATATTTGCAGGTGTTGAGAAGATGCTCTGTAGATTCGGTGTCCCGACGACATAGAGGGCAGATATAAATTAAAGGGACGCTCAGATTCAACATTGATTCACGACACTGTGAATTCAAGTGAGCTATGGCATAGGAGATTTGCCCACCTACACTATAGAGCTTTACCAATCATGAGCAAGATGGGAATAGGACCACTAGAGATTCAGGTGAATCCAGATGGCGTGTGCAAAGGTTGTGCACAAGGCAAGAATGTGAAGAACCCCTTTCCAAGCAGTGATAGCAGAGCCGAAGGAGTCTTGGACATTGTGCACACGGATGTATGCAAACCGATGTCAACACCATCGCTCAATGGGTACATATATTATGTATCTTTTATTGATGATTACTCACACAAAACTTGGATTTACTTCTTGAAGTCAAAAGGTGAAGTATTTGGTAAGTTCAAGGAATTCAAGGCACTAGTAGAAAACCTAACAGAAAGGAAGATAAAGACATTGAGATCAGACACTGGAGGAGAATTCACCTCAGATGAATTCTTAGATTTCTGCAAAGAAGTTGGGATTAAGAGGGAGCTCTCTACTCCCTATAATCCGAAGCAAAATGGAGTGGAAAAGAGAAAGAATTGGACGATTATGGAAGCAGTGAAGGCCATGATCCATGATCAAGATTTACCTATGTATCTATGGGCAGAAGCTGCGATGGCAACTGTGTACGTACAAAACAAAAGTCTCCATCGAGTTCTTGAAAACAAGACATAAGAGGAAATGTTTTCAGGAGATAAGCCAGAGGTCAACCACATGAGGATATTTGGTTGTCTTGTATATGTGAATATCCCCAAGGACAAGAGAACAAAGTTGGACCCATTGGAAAGAAAGGTACATTTGTTGGGTACAGTGACACATCAAAGGCTTACAAAATATACATTCCCGGTCACCAGAAGATCAAGATTTGTAGGGATGTCACCTTCGATGAGGATGTAGCTTTTCACAAGTCAAAGCAGGGTCGTGCAGAGGAATCGACGAAGAGAATGGAGTTCCTAGAGCCGTAGAGACAAGAGAAGTGGAAGCAGAGGAATCCATTCCTGAGGATCAAGATATTGACAAACCACAGAGGCCCATGGAGAAGCCTACACAAAAGAGAAGACCAGCTTGGGCACAAGAGGCCATCAAAGATGCAGAGAGATATGGTTCCCAGGATGGATCATCTAGGAAAGTCAAGAAACCAAAACCCTATCTTGGCTATGTGGCATTATTATGCGATATCATTGATGTAGAACCTACCAACTATGAAGAAGTTGCAGGAAAGAAAGAATGGAAGGATGCCATGGTCGAGGAATACCAGTCAATAGTGAAGAATGACGTTTGGGATGTGGTTCCTGTTGCCGCCTTATACACACCTGGAAGACGTGGAAGAAATCTTCAATCCACTCAGTGTGTCCTTGGGGGCAAGTGAGAGTTAAGGTGCTGTCACCTAATCCTCAACTCTTCCGTCTAGGCCAACTCCTAGCGAAGCCAGGGGGGGTAGTCCCTAACAAAAATACTAAGGCTTTTAAGCTAAGTACAAAATTGAAATCTAGGAGTTTATTATACTTTCAAAACATCAACCATAAACTGAATAAAACATGAAATAAACATTCACCACGATATATAATCAAGTGAACATATACTTGCATCAAAAGGATACTGATAAACAATTGTTAGGTGCAAGTTTCATTTAAATTAGATGTATAACCAAACTTAAAATGAAGCCTGTGGCTTTGCTGAGTGTGAAAAATTGAGACCAGTGCCTTAAAGAGAATTGTGGGCAATGTAGTTCGAGTGTTTTACTAGGATAAATTAATGTTCAGTTAATGAAATGGTTTGGGCCTCCTTGGAGGTTAACTCTTTGCTTGGAAACTTGCGGAGAGCTTTACCGAAACCCAATGGTCTCACCAGTAAAACTCACTCAAAGTGCTGGATGTCCAAAACGG
>ML804946.1:122803-136267 GCA_009831015.1 Picea engelmannii | reverse complement strand
CTCACGTGCGACCTGAGTCACACGTGCGGCTTGCACTTTCCTCTCACACGTGTGGTCTTCCTCCTTGGCTGAAAATAGAAAAAAGAATGTCCAAGAACCCTAGGCGAGATTTACCAAAGTTGCAGAATTTACCTTGCTGAAATCCCCAAGCCTCTTAGCGCAAGTGCTCACTCACTTATGCTAATTCCATGATGTCACAATCTCTCCTCTCCTTTTATAGGAGTCCATGTTAAGTCTAATGCTGTTATTAGGTTATCTTCATTTTACTAGAGCATTCAATGCATTTCCAAAAACAAAAGCATAAAGAGGATCATTGAAAGAAACACAATCACAAGGCACACAACATTTTATCCTGGGAAACCCTCATGGGGGAGAAAACCCAACAAAAACTTCCTCAATAATAGATTGCCAATACAATGCCAAGACTAAGACCAAACCACCAAGAATAAACTAGGACTGAGCATGCTCCTCTCTTCTCCTTCCTCTTGCAACTGCAACTTCCTTCAAAAGATGCACAATAGAAGTGTGAGTGAGCGAGTGAACAAGTGAGGCGCCATCCTCACTTATAAATACTAGTTGAGGAGGTGCTAGGGTTATGTCTCTTCACTTAGTAGGGCCAACTTCTTCCAAGAGTGGTTAAAACCACTTTATAAACCTTAGAGGTCGACTTTACAAATACCACCATATAAATATGGTTTGACCAATCCACAAAAGGGGATTTGGTCTTATACAAGACCCGACATGATCAATCCACAAAAGGGGATTTTATTTATAAGATAATAACTTAGAATATTCTTCGAAGTTACAATACTTCAACACTCCCCCTTAACAAGAAGGGTATTCTACTGACATAACCCAATACAACATCATCAGGAGAGAGAGAGAGAGGGAAACATCATCATCAACAATTGGAACACTGACTGGCACATCTACAAATCATCGTAAGTTTTCTCATCATCAATATCATCATCGTTCACAGCATGGAGCTGGAGCATCATCATCATCATCATCAACATGAAGCTGAAACATCAACATCAATAGCATGAAGCTAGAACGACAATGTCACCAACACGAGGATGGTACAACATCATCAACAACACAAGGCTGAAACAACAACATCATCAGCACGAGGCTGAGACAACAACATCATCAACACGAGGTTGAAATAACAACATCATCAACATATGGCAACAGAATGAGGCAGGTGCAACAACAACATTTTGTGGTACTTTGACAGACCGTCCTTATCAGACCTTCGGGATTTGCCCAGGAATCATAAGATTCCCTAGGATATAAAATCCTAACAAGCTACCATGTGGTACTTTGACAAACTGTCCTTACTGGACCTTCGGATCTGCCCAGGAATCAAAAGATTCCCTAGGATACAAAATCCTAACGGAGCTACCACTACTGATCACTGTTGGCATATACATGCACAAGTACTTTGACAGACCGTCCTTATCGGACCTTCGGGATCTGTCCAGGGATGATCAATCCCCTAGGATATAAAATCCTAACGAAGCTACCCGTTGTTGGTCAGGATACCATAGTATCATCAACATCACTCCCCCTTTTGAGGGAGGTCCTTTCAGACAACACCAAGCTTGTCTCGAAAGTAATCAAACTTCACACGAGACAGAGGCTTGGTCAACACATTTGCAACTTGCACCATATCACGAATGTAGTGATACCGGATCTCTATGTGCTTCGACTTATCATGGAACATTGGGTTCTCCGTCATCTTTATACAACTCTCGTTATCACATAGAATCACGGTGGCTTCCATCTCCAGATCGAACAGACTTGTCAACAACTTTCGAAGCCATATGGCTTCACAACTGGCGAAACATGCTACAATGTATTCCGCTTTTGCCGTGCTGAGAGCAATACTAGATTGCTTCCTGCTTTGCCATGAAGTCATGGATGATCCCAGACTGAAACAACATCTTGAAGTGCTCTTTCTATCAAAAGCACTTCCAGCCCAATCTAAATTAGTATAACCATACAGTCTGAAGTCATGATCTTCAGTATAATAGAGACCATAATCCAACGTACCCTTAAGGTATCTCATCACATGCTTTGCAGCTATAAGGTGAACACGTCTGGGCTCCACCAGATACTGACTCAAGGTGTTCACAACAAAGCATATATTTGGCTTGGTATTCGTCAGATACATCAACGAACCAATAATTTGTCTGTACAGAGCAACATCAACCAACTCTGACGAAGTATCAACCATGAGCTTCAAATTTGTTTTTAGGGGTGTGTTCATGGATTTACATTCCAACATGTCAAATCTCTTCAGTATTTCAACTGCATTCTTCCCTTGGTTAAGGAAGATCTTCTCTGGGCTCTGCCAAACTTCAAGACCTAATAAATAATGCAACGGGCCTAGGTCTTTCATCTCAAACTCTGTAGTGAGCTTCTTCTTACAATTTGGGATGAGCTTTTCTTCTCCTGCCAAGAATAAATAATCTACATATAGTAGCAATATCACTGGCTCATCATTCATAACCTTGAAGTAAAGGTTAGAATCAACTTTACTCTTGGTAAAGCCCAAGCTCGTCAGGAAACTTTCAATTCTGCCATACCAAGCTCTAGGAGCTTGCTTCAACCCGTACAGAGCTTTCTTCAACATGTAGACATGAGTCTTTCTATCCTGAACTTCAAACCCTCGTGGTTCTATATACACTTCTTCTATAACACCATTTAAGAAGGTTGTTTTCACATCCATCTGGTGTAACTTCCACTTCATTTTGGCTGCAAGAGCTATGATGGTTTTGATAGAAGTGTATCTGGCTACGCGAGCAAATGTCTCTTCATAATCAATACCTTCCTTTTGAGAAAAACCACAAGCCACAAATCTTGTTTTATGTTTTTCAATACTTCCGTCAGCTGCATGTTTGATCTTGAATATCCACTTGGAAGATACCACATCTTTGTTTTTTGGTTTGGGAACTACTTCCCATACATCATTCTTTATAATGAATTGGTATTCTTTTGTCATGGCACCCACCCATTCTTTCTTCCGAATGGCTTCTTCAAAGCAAGTAGGTTCCTTTTCTATGAGATCACACATCAAGGCCATATAATTGGAGAATGGCTTAGGTTTCTTGCTTTGTCTCATGGTTCCTTCTGGGGCACCATACTTCTCTGCATCTTGAATAAGTTCCCTTTCCTAGGATGGCTTTCTCTTGTGAGAGATTGTCATCCGGGGAGGTTCTTGAGATTCTATCATATCGTGATCTTCTGGAATCTCATCATCAGGGGTAACTATAACTTCCTAAACTGGTTCTGCAACTCTGGGAGCTACAGGTTCTTCTTCATATACTTCTTCAAGCTGACATTTCCTTGATCTTTTGAGTGTTGCATCTTCATCAAAGGTTACACCTCTGCTGATCCCAATATGATGGTAACCTGGTAAATAAATTTTGAAGGCCTTAGAGACCTCACAGTATCCAACAAATATTCCCATCTTTCCTGAAGGGTCCAACTTAGTTCTCCTTTCTTTTGGAATGTGTACAAATGTTGGACAACCAAATATTTTGAGATGGATTACTTCTGGCTTCTTTTCGGTGAACATTTCTTCGGGGGTTTTGAATCCAAGTGTACTATGGGATAATTTGTTTTGGACATAAATTGTTGTTCTTGCCACTTCAACCCATAAGTACATTGGAAGATCTTGATCGTGAATCATAGTCTTTACTGCTTCCATAATTGTTCTATTCTTTCTTTCTGCTACACCATTTTGTTGAGGATTATAGGGAGTGGTGAGCTCCCTCTTAATCTCGACATCTCTGCAAAAGATTCCAAATTCATTTGAGGTGTACTCTCCTCCATTATTTGACCCGAATATCTTGATTTTTCTTTCGGAGAGGTTTTCTACCAAGGCTTTGAATTCCTTGAACTTTCCAAGTACTTCATCTTTTGATTTCAAGAAATAAACCCAAGTCTTACGAGAGTAGTCATCAATAAATGATACATAGTATACATACCCACTTAGAGAGGTTGATGGCATTGGACCGCATACATCTGAGTGGACAAGTACAAACCTCCTTCTTCCGGTACATAGGATACATCCTTCATTCTCATCAGAGTTCCTATCATGTGCTTAAGAGCCAAGTATCTTCTCTAGGTATCACAAAACATAATCTTCAATTTCTTCTTTAGTTAACTTCTTGGGTGGCTCATCATCTTCAGCTGTATGGGCATGATGTCTTTTGTTATTTCTCTTCTTGAATTCTTCCTTTCTGGCAGGACAATTCTTAGCAACATGTCCCATCTTATCACAATGATAACATTGATAAGAGGAGAAATCTTTTTCCTTTCTTTGACCGTTGTGAAATTTCTGGAATCTCTTTGGAGAGTGAGATTCTTTCTGAAAGTGGGTCTCCTTTTGGAAATGAGACCTTTTCTTTCCTCCTTTAGCATGAGCAACTAGGGCTTGATCTTCATCTCTTAATAGCACGACTTCTCGATTGGCCACTCTTGCTTCTTCTTGAACACATTCTTCCCATAGACTGTCAAATGGGAGTTTCTCTTTTCTTGCACATATAGTTTGGATGAAGGCATCCCAAGGTCTTGTGAGACCATTTAGAGTTGTCATTATGAGTTCATCTTCATCTAAGTTGTCTCCAATTGCTTCTTACTGTTCCTTGAATTGAGAAACCCTAGGGAAATAGTCTTGAACTGTTTCTCCTTTCTGCATCTTTGTATTCTTCAGTTGGGTTCCCAGATTCATCTTCCGATTGACGTTCTTTCCTTCATACATTCTGGTTAGGGCATCAAACATATCTTTTGGATTATTCTTAGAAGACACTTGAGGGATCAAGTGGTCTTTAATGGAATCTGCAATTATTCTTTTGGCCATAATCATATCCTTCTTGTACTTCTCTTTGGCTGCTTCTTTTTCGGGTTCCGGTACATTTTCTTTTATGAATTTTGCAAGGTCATTCTCTTCAATAATGAGTCCAATTCTATACTTCCAGCCACAAAAATTTTCCACACCTTCTAACTTATCAATAAGCTTGGTGCTTGCAGACATCTTGACCTGTAGCTAGGAAAATGACCAGAAAATGAAAGTGCTCAAAAAATAAATCTGAACTTACCAAGAGATGCGCTGGGCTGAGGTGAGTTGGCTGGAGCTGACGGTTTCAAAAAATTCCAAGTTTTACCCCTTGAAACTGGACCTGCGCACTTTTGGACTGGTACTTCTGGTACTCGTTTTGGTTTCACGGTACCAGTCAAAACTAGGGTTTGAATTTCTAGAGAATCTGGCCACTGAAAAGGTGCACTCAAGCTGCCAAAAGATGCGCTAGGGTAGGGTGCACTTCCCTAGATGATTTTTGGTTAAAAATTCCTCTCCAATAAAAAGCCCTAATTTCCTTGTACGACAACAATGACGTTTTTAGATACCTAGTGAAAGGTACTCTATTCAATCAAGCTCTCATACCATGTTAAGTTTAATGCTGTTATTAGGTTATCTTCAATTTACTAGAGCATTCAATGCATTTCTAAAAACAACAACATAAAGAGGATCACTGAAAGAAACACAATCACAAGGTACACAACATTTTATCCTNGGAAACCCTCATGGGGGAGAAAACCCAACAAAAACTTCCTCAATAATAGATTGCCAATACAATGCCAAGACTAAGACCAAACCACCAAGAATAAATTAGGACTGAGCATGCCCTCTCTTCTCCTTCCTCCTGCAACTGCAACTTCCTTCAAAAGATGCGCACTAGAAGTGTGAGTGAGTGAGTGAACAAGTGAGGCACCATCCTCACTTATAAATACTAGTTGAGGAGGCGCTAGGGTTATGTCTCTTCACTTGGTAGGGCCAACTTCTTCCAAGAGATGTTAAAACCACTTTATAAACCCTAGAGGCCGACTTTACAAATACCACCATATAAATATGGTTTGACCAATCCAAAAAAGGGGATTTGGTCTTATACAAGACCCAACATGATCAATCCACAAAAGGGGATTTGATCTATAAGATAATGACTTAGAATATTCTTTGAAGTTACAATATTTCAACAGTCCAAAGTAAGTTTAGAAGCCCTAAGTGTACTCTAAGGAGCCCTTCACTAAAATCAACATCAAATTAGAATTGTTTATTCACACGTGGGTGTGAAGCCCCAACACAAGCCCACAAAGCCCATCAATGAACCCATTAATCCCCAACACCAATCCAAGGGGGTTTTCACCAAAACGAAAGTGCAATGAGGTGCCAGTGAAGATTCCCACATGCACGACACTAAGACCACTTGTGGGAATACCTCCCGAAGCTACAAAATCATCAACACTCCCTCTTAGCAAGGGAGGTATTCTCACCCATTCCAATATCTTCTGGAAGAAACCTTGTCTCCCATACTGGAAGTGGCTATTCTTCCCATACTGAATCTGCTACCACAACTGCACTCCAATCCATCTGATTGCCTGCTCCCTCTATATCATTGAAACAAATCCTGCTGTAAGGCATGGTTCCTCCTTCTTTTGAGCTTCTTTCCTGGCTTCCTCAACCCATGACACCTTCTTGATAGTCTTAGAAGACTCCTCTTTCCCATCTGAGCCTGAAGGTAGACTCCCTCTAAACGACTGACTGTCCCTCTGAGCCTGTTGACTCCCTCTGAGATCGGACACCCTCTAAATCTGTTGACTCCCTCTGAAGTCGAGCTCCCTCTGAGTTTGCACAACCTTCAGAGCTACCTGCTCCTTGACCTTTGTCACCTTGCTATTGTTGGTCATAGCTTGCATAGGATGGCCCTTTAACCTATACAAGTTGCTCTCTCTAACTCCAAAAACCACTGTTGTGTTGAAGCTAGATCCTCTTGGCATGAATAACACCTGTCCATCCCAAAACAATACGTAGTAGCCTTTCTTCTCAATAACTGAGACTAAGAGCACACTCCTCTTGAGTACTGACACCCATAACACATTTGACACCCTCAACACATCTCTTGACTCCATCCAGAATGACACTGTTCCAGATCCTCGCATAGCATACTTGGTACCCATACCAAATTCCACACATAAATCTGAGTCAGTCTTTGTGAAGCTATCGAACAACTCCTTTGCTCCTACATATGACATGAGACTTCACTATCCAACCGAGTCCCATCATGTGCGACCCTCCTGCTCTCACATGTGTGGCCCTGTCCGTACTATTTTCTCCCACGCATGCGACTGTACGACTTGCTCATGTGTGACTTGAATCACACGTGCGGCCTGAACTTTCCTCTCACACGTGTGGTCTTCCTCCTTGGCTGAAAACATAAAAAAAGTGTCCAAGAACCCTAGGCCAGATTTTCCAAAGTTGCATAATTTCCCTTGCTGAAATCACCAAGCCTCTTAGCGCAAGTGCTCACTCACTTATGCTAATTCCATAATGTCACAATCTCTCCTCTCGTTTTATAGGAGTCCAAAGTGAGTTTAGAAGCCCTTAGCTTACTCCAAGAAGCCCTTCACTAAACTCAACATTAAATTAGAATTGTTTATTCACACATGTGGGTGTGAAGCCCCAACACAAGCCCACAAAGTCCATCAACAAATCCATGAAGCCCCAACACCAATCCAAGGGAGTTTTCACCAAAGCAAAAGTGTAATGAGGTGCCAACGAAGATTCCCACATGCTCGACACCAAGGCCACTTGTGGGAATACATCCCAAAGCTACAAAATTAGGAACAAAGAGATATGCAATGAAATAACAACTCAATAAGTGTTAGGATCAAGTTCAAAGATGTATAACAATGTAATAAGTAAGAACTTGATAAAATGATGGTAAATACCCCTAGGGTATTCAATGTTAGCATTTGGAATTTACCAAAATAATCTCCAAATAAATAATAAGCAATTATGACCACATTAGAGATCAATTTCATCACTAGCAATGTAAGATAAAATTTTAACAATATTCTAGAAATGAAATTTAAGCTAGGTATGAGTAGTATTGAACCTTTGAGCACCAAACCCTAGCTTTAGGGTTTCTCCAAACTTGTTTTTATTGCTGTTATGTATTTTCCAGATTTGAGAAATCCTTAAATCAACCCACGGGCCACAAGATGTTAGATTTAACCTTGAAGCGCAAATCCATCGGAATGTTTTTCTTTTTTTAGGGTTAGAGATCAACAATTAAGCACAAACCCTTAATAAAATAGTCTAGGAAATGAAATAAACCATTAGCTTTGCACTAGACTAGGAAAGAAGTCCAATTTGATGATTTTTCTTTGTTTTTTACCATTGGATTTCTTTCTAAACAAAACAAAATAAAAGATTTTGGATTTTAGGGTTTTATGGTTGGGGTCAAGAATAATGCCCCTCTAAGAATTGGTCCTTCTTATCTTAAGGATTAGGGTTAAGATATTAAAACCCTAGGGTAGAATAATTTCTTATCTAATCAAGATAAGGTATGAAGACCAAGGCCCTACAAGAAGGGGTTCCCAAAGGGAAACAATTACATCAACAAGATCAATTTAGCTTGAATAAAATAATTAAAACCCTTGCCAAGGAACCAAAGGAAAAACATAGCAAGGACTTGAGTACTTAAACTAACAAGGGAAGAAGGAAGGAGCGAACCCTAAAACGTCTTCTCTCCAAGTGGTATAATTACCCTTGAATAGATCGATCTTGCAAGTTTGTAGAAGTCTTGAACTATCACAACAAATCTTTAATGCACCAAGAATAAACCAAGAAAGGGAGAGCGCCAAGAATTGACACCAAAACCTCCAATAGGTAGATCTTCCACAAAATTGTATTCTCAAAAAGAAGTAGCTAACAACAACAACAATTTAGAATGAGAGGAGAGCTTTTATTTATAGATGAGGCTTCTACATCCTTCTCTTTCTTTATTATTTTCTATCTCCTAAAATCTAGACTAGGAGAATTACAAAAAGTGACTTGTCATCCACAAAGTAAAGGATACTAACTCAAGCTACAAGTAAAATGTGCCACATGTACATAAAACCCTCCAAGTGAGGAGGTTGTCCCACTGTTAACCCCTAGATTTTCACCCTTGAAAATCTTGAGGGTTAAGAGCCAACAAACAACATTTTGGTTGGCATACTGAGATTTTCCTAGAGTTTAGCACTTATGTTGAGCAGGAGGTTGGTTCCCACATGAGGCAAGTACATGATCAATACATGGTTGCTTGGTTCAAAGTGAGAGATGACTTAGTTTCCATGCATTTTGAGAGAGATGCAGGTGTTGCTAATTTTTAGGAGACATGGTTTGAGTGGGTATCTTGACTGTTTGGGGCAGTTCTGAGCATACAGTATGAGTCCTTGCAGGATTCTAGGCCCGATGACACTTTTCCGGGCGACATGCATAAATTTTGTATTTTTAGCAGGTTTTTCTCTAGGCCCCATATTCAGATTCAGAGAGTGCATTATTGATCCTTGAGACATCCAAAGTCTTTTGGACCTTTTCTGGGATGATGTGGCCCAAATTACTATTTTTAGCAGGTTGAGCACCAGGGCTTGCATGTCAGTTCTGATCGCATATTCAGATCCCTTGCGGAAAAACAAGATCAATGAGTATAAAGTCAAGGGCATTCATATGAATTTCTATTTTTCGCAGGTTGAGCACCAGGGCTCGCATGTCGATTTTGATTGCGGATTCAGATTCCTTGTGGAAAACTGAATTCAATGGGTATAATATCATGGACTTGCGAGGGTTTTCTATTTTCAGCAGTAGACACATTATGGTGCTCTCCCGGTCATGCTGAGCATTTGTGGAAAGTTTGGATTAGTTTCGAGAAGTTTCAAATTTTTGGGAACAGATGGTTATTTTTTGAAGTTTCTATATTTAGCAGGTCCAGTCATTGTCCATGCAGTGCCAAGTGGCACCCTCAGAGGTCGACATGTGGCAGTTCTCTAGACTGATGTGGCATCCACCTAAGCTAGGGCGCATATTCCCAAATTAGGGGGTTGCATGAGTTCACTTGTATCATCTCCCTCATGCTTGAGTCAACTGAAACTCTACTCATGCGTTCACAGCTAATTGTAGCCTTCACCTACCTCTTCACTCCAGTTGACTTAGGCGCTTTTCTCAATCTCACTTCCACTCATCCTCTCTTCCTCAATGCACCTTCTCCTCTCTCATGCATGTGGACACATGGCTAGTTAATTGGCAGCATGTCTCAGTTACTTGGACATGCAGTTATGTTTATCCTCTCTCATGCATCCATGCGCCTCACCTACCCCTTCTCTCTCACTTAACTTGCCATCCACTCCTTCATGCGTTCCTAAACAAGTATGGCGCATTCACTCACTCCTCTCCATGCATTCAAACTCACACTCACACTCACTTATCTCACTACTCCACTTCCACATCCACYCAGACTCTATTATTATCCTCCTCATGCGTCCTCTCTAAATCCTTAGGGTTTGCGCCCTCACTAGCTATATATTGGATGCTTRTCATTGGTTATTTGGTCAATTCTTGCAGTAGCARCATAGTGTCTCTCTCATTCTCTTCTCTCTTTCTCTAGTCTAGTGGCTCCTCTTTGAGCAAAGTAGTCATTGTATTGGTTGTAGGCTTGTCATGTGTGGTGCAATCAACTCTTTTGGAAGYAGATCAATAAATAAGTGTGTGTTTGTCATTCAAACCTCTTTTCTGGGCGGTAGTATGGTAATTTTGTAATCTGATATGTCATTTTCTGAACTATTTATCATGGTTAATTTCGATCGTTTTGAATAGTTTTCATCTTCTTTCCAGTCTATCATCATTGTGCTAACCCTGCAGGTTCCCTCCAAGCGTATAAGATCGATTTCCTCACTGTTTTGGATCACTTTTACATGCTCTCCAAGACAAAACAGCTCGCTGATTTTTTGTTTTGAACACAGAAATCAGACATTAGGTCAGCCAGCAAGGTGCTTCATCGTTCCCTAGGGACTCCCCCCAGAGGCTAACAAGCACTAGCCCAAACATAGAGGGGTTTGGTCAGTGGCAATTTGTGGCCATTACTCCTTTAATTAGCCAAGTTTTCATCTCTGTTATAACAGGTTTATCAGCTCAATTGGAGGGTGTAAATTTGTGCTAACAAATTGGCACCGTTGCCGGGGAACACCAGCCTTGGTAAACGACATTTGGTGAGTTTTTTCTTTAATTGTTTTATTTTTTCTAACTCACCCGACGAATCCACAAGATACATGGATGACTCCACAGAGGAACTTACACAAGAAGATCATCCGGTTTCGATTCCCTCACAAGGTCTAGTTCTGAGCTTGAAGTAACTCTAACATCTTACCGAAACAAGATTATCATTTCACCAAGAACTCCTCTCGAAGTTGGTAAGCGTAAGAGTTCTTAGGTAAGTTCTTTTTCGATGAGCACTATGGTGAGTGTATCTTTGACATCTTCATCTTTTTTTTAATTTCCATATCGAGCTAGTAGTAGGGTAGTAGTTGTGCTTGTTTCTATATGAGATTAACAATATGGCCACAACTGTGAGGCCACCAGTAAGGTGGAGATTTTCTGCTTTTGACCCACTAAGCTTTGTTGCATTCCCAGATTATCCTCATGAATTACATGCACGTAAATGGCTTAAATGCTTACCTTTGTTTGCAGGAGGGTCGAGATAATCACTTGAGAACCACTTGGCTGCTTTTTCAAAATTGTTGGATGATTTTGAGGTGGAACATGAGGATGTGGTGATGAGGATGTTAGTGTTGACCCTTGAGGGGGAGGCACGAACATGGTACACATCCCTTCCGGATGCCTCCATTGATGGATGGGATTCTTTCCAAGATAATTTTACTGAAAGATGGGTGAATAAGCTAGACAATTCTTCCTTAATTAATGTTTTTACTCGTATTAAAAAGAATGGGGATGAAACCGTCATTGATTTTAATGCTCGTTTTTCTAAAAATTATTATAAATTTCCTATTACTATAAGGCCTTATGATGCTTGTGGTTTGATTTTTTATCTTGAGGCATTTGATGACATTTTGGGCATTTTTCTCAGGAATAAGGAACGTCGAACTCTAAAGGAGGCCCAGGTTGCTGCTATTAAGTTGGAAAGAGATTTTATGGCAGCCTATGCCTTCATTCCGATCCACGAATTTCAACTACCGATTGTTAAGGCAGTGCAGGAAGTCTGTGTTATTGAAGATGAACCATGACTTGCGCCGTATCAGGTTCCCAGAGATGAACAAGAGGGTTATAGCCCAATCTTAGATGCTCCAAAAGCAGTAGCTGCACCATTTGAGTCACATGCAGAGTTCCAAGAAGATGAAGGTGAATATTTGAATACTCAAAAGTGTTCATTGGTTCCTCCCATTAGTGAAGATGAAAAGTTTCAAGAGGATGAAAAGTTTCAAGAGGAGGAACCACAAGTTAACCAAGTTGAGATCAGTGAACAAGAGTTTTGATCCTTGGCTATCACAGTAGTGATCCAGGAACAGCTTGATCAGACACCATTACAATAGGAGGAGCCACTTTTGGTTCAACCAGAAGATGATGCCCCTTTCAGTTTGCCTACTATTCCACATCTCAAGGTCGTTTTTTAGGATCCTGAGATTGATCAGAGCTTGGATATCATAGTTCACCATGAGCTAGTTGAGCTCAGAATGATGGAGGTATTTCAACAAGTAGATGCCAAGAGTTTCAAATCTCATGCATTCGTGCTTATTACTGTTGAAATACCATGTTCTAAGTCCCAACCAACCTTCATTCAACTCGCACCCTTCAGTTATGGCTTCACCAACAAGTACATCAAGGCAGTGTTGGGTCATATGAGATTTCATGGTGGGTCTCCCTGGAAGGTTGACTTTGTTAACCTCTCTTGTCAGACTGATCATTTGGCTGCATGGTTACATTGGTCCTTTGAGTATGATGATTTAATCATGGCAACTTTGAGGTGAAAATTTTTTGGTCTAGGGTAGCTGTCTTTCCTTTTTGCATTGTCATCTCAGTATTTCCTTCTTGCTAATTTTTATAGTTTTAGAACAACAATCTACGTTTTCCTTGCAGTGTCTTTTCCCTTCGGTTATCTACTTCAGCCTTTGCATAAGTGTCGCTGATTTTTTTCCTACTTATATCAGCACGTGGTCGTGTCTTGTGCATCTTTCTTTTCTTGAATAAATGGCTGTCCACTAGTGTTTTTCCTGGGTCAAAATTTGAATGTCTATCTTACGCATGCCGAGCCTTTGTGTCTATCATTAGAGTGAGCTTGGATGGGGGGTCCATTTTGTTAAGTTTTATGGTTACCTCATGCACATGTGTTTATTTCAATTTTATCATTAGATGAACCATAAATACTAAAGAAACAATAGACAAGCTGCAGTAAACCAAGATCACAAGAAGAATAACCATGCACAAAAGAACACAAGAAGTATCTTGGGAAACCCTTCTACTCAAGGGAAGAAAACCCAACAATCCTTTGCTATATTCTCAAGAGAAGATCCACCATTCCACCACCAAACCTAGCACACAATAGGGTGCTGTTATGACTGAGAAAA
>ML804946.1:83238-102372 GCA_009831015.1 Picea engelmannii | reverse complement strand
TTACTTGGACATGCAATTATGTTTAGCCTCTCTCATGCATCCATGCGCCTCACCTACCCCTTCTCTCTCACTTAATTTCACCTACCCCCTCTCTCTCACTTAACTCGCCATCCACTCCTTCATGCGTTCCTAAACAAGTATGGCCATTCACTCACTCCTCTCCATGCATTCAAACTCACACTCACTTATCTCGCTACTCCTCTCCCACATTCACTCAAACTTTATTATGATCCTCCTCATGCTCCCTCTCTAAATCCTTAGGGTTTGCGCCCTCACTAGCTATATATTGGATGCTTGTCATTGGTTATTTGGTCGGTTCTTGCAGTAGCAGCATAGTGTCTCTCTCATTCTCTAGTCTAGTGGCTCCTCTTTGAGAAAAGTAGTCATTGTATTGGTTGTAGGCTTGTCAAGCGTGGTGCAATCAGCTCTCTTGCAAGCAGATCAATAAAGAAGTGTGTATTTGTCATTCAAACCTCTTTTCTTGGCGGTATTATGGTAATTTTGTAATCTGATATGTCATTTTCTGAACTATTGATCATGGTTAATTTCGATTGTTTTGAATAGTTTTCATCTTCGTTCCATTCTATCATCATTGTGTTAACCCTGTAGGTTCCCTCCAAGCGTATAAGATCGATTTCCTCACTGTTTTGGAACGCTTTTACACGCTGTCCAAGATAAAACAGCTCGCTGATTTTTTGTTTTGAACACAAAAATCAGACCTTAGATCAGCCAGCAAGGCGCTTCATCGTGCCTAGGGAATCCCCCCAGAGGTTAGCAAGCACTAGCCCAAAGAAAGAGGGGTTTGGTCAGTGACAATTTGGGGCCATTACTCCTTTAATTAGCCAAGTTTTCATCGCTGTTATAACTGGTTTATCAGCTCAATTGGAGGGTGTAAATTTGTGCTAACACCCACAAAAGAGAGGTGGACTTGGATGAATATCCTCAATGTTCCACTTGAAATGCATGGTAGAAGCCTCAAATCATGGTGAAATAGTCCTCCAAGGAAGAATTATCCTCAATCAAGCCAATGTCTAGCCTCAAAAGGTGGAGCGTCCTCACATGTGGAGTGAAATAGTTCCCAAGAAGTGGATGGCTCCTCTAGAAATGTCAAAAATCCCTCAAATGAAGTCTCCAAGTTAAGACCATGTCCATATCTCAAGCAAGGAATCTCCACGAAGCTTGGAAAGTGACCCTCCAAGTCAAAAGAAGTCATAATATCCTCCAACAACTAGTAGAGACGTCCTCATGTAGGGGTTGACCCTCAAATCAAGTGAAGAATAGCTCAAAAAGTGATGGAGGAGAGTGCTCAAGGATTTGTGACATGGCATGCTTAGAGGTGACCCATGCAAGTGAAAGTAGCCTTGAAATGCCTCTGATGATGTGACTTGTGCCTTGGGATACATGTACTACATCAAGATCTGTGAAATTGCCTTGGGAAACGTGAAACTATATGAGCAACTATAGATTCATCTCCAAGATTCCATGGCCAAAGTGTGACAAATACATAAGAGGGGATCCATGCTTAGGCATAAGACAAGTGTGCTCCAATAGGTGTGACAACCTTTACAACATGAGCAATACTTTTACATAGATACAAAAATGGTCTAGAGGTACTCTAAGACATGTGTCCTAGTAGATCCATCCCAAGACCCTCACATACCTACCCAGGCTATACATGACCAACATGGTGCCAACTTAATGCCACCAAGGGGAAGTCAACTAAGCTATAAGAGCAAGGACTATCTTGAAATGGGGACTAAGAGCACAGGCCATGACTAACCACCAAGGGTCTAGAAATACCACATAGAGAATACAATGCTTTTACATAAGTCATCTAAGCATGGTCCAATACAATACATAAGTGCAAAGTGGTCACACTTTTGGTTGATACATGATACAATGATACAAAGCATCATGGTGGCACAATTGATCATGGGACTTTGAGCTCGAATATCATCAATGATAGGCACAACATTTTCTCACATGATGGATCATATTCGGCGAAAAATATAAGTTACACTGAAATGGATCTGAGGTGTAATAGGCTCCAACCAGAAACAATATTGGATCCTAGAGAGCATCCATTGCGCTAGCATACGGTCTGAGAAGTACTGATCTAGTGAAAGATATGCAACTTGAAGATGCCACAAGCGAATCAACAATCTGTAGCAATTTTTTCATCTCCAGCCTTGAGGACAAAGCTATTTTTCAAGGGGAAGGGCATGTTAAGGTGCTACCCTAACCTCCCTACTTTAGGCTATCTAGGAGTTAGTCAATTGATGTAGGTGACCATCCTCTTTGAATAAGGTCCATTAGATAGTAGTGGTTAGTTATTTAATGTAAAAGGGTCCACTTTATAAGGGCCACTAGGTAGTTGGTATCCATTAATGATGGGACCACAAGTATTTAGGGTTTTGCAATTGAGAATCTATTTAAAAAAAACGGGAGGCTATGGAAAGTTTTTTCAAGTATTGTTGTAGTTGGAGCTTTGCTTAGCGAAAGTTCGTCCCCACCTTAAGAGGCAACTGAACATTGCTTTCTTTCTTCCGACTTATCATAATACAAGGATATATTTCACATATTTCATCTTATTTGTCTCTTGTATCCGGTTTTCTGCAGTTATATTCTTTATATACCTGGTTTGTGTTTGAAGTCTTAGGGTTAAGGAGCACTACATATTTTAAGGAAGGTGAAAAACCATCAAAATTCCACAAATTAGGAAAAACTCATGTAGCTTATGGAGCCTGTCTTCTATTAATTCCAGCTTATGGCTTTTCTAGATCATGAAAATCCAATCTTCAAGCTGTTTTGGGGATGGCCAAAAACCATTATAATAGCCAGTTTGGGCAAATTCATTTAGCTTCAAGAGCTCTTTATTACTATAGGCTTGATTGTTAGAGTGGGTTTCTCTTTTATTTTTTACACCCTTTGGTTGACAATATCGGAGGTCTTATTTCCCCCATTCCTTCAACTAACCTTTTGAGGAAAAGCATCTTGTCTTCACTGAAGCCTTCTTTCAGGGAGCTTTTGATGTTCAGAGTTATTGAGAAGAAAATTGGGTTCCCATCTTGTTCTACCATCAAGCAAAACAAAACAAACACTAGTCTTACCAGTCTTCACTTTCATCTGTCTAGCTCCTCCTATTGTTTGAATTGACAATTTCCTTTCTTGTTCAATTCAACCTAATTTAGAGAGGTAATGATATGAGTTGACAAAAATGAGAATAATGAGCTTCATAAACTATGCTATTGTACAAGTGTTGATTTGTTTAGATAGTCATCCATTTTCCCGAGCAATACTTTCTTTTGGCTGTCAAAAACCTAGGATTGCAAAAAATGCTTGATCACTTGGCATATTAAATTATTGTTTTATTTGCTATTTATGTCAAAAATATTGTTTCTTAATCTTGATTTTTCTCCAGTCTAATACTTCAGAGGTTATTGAATAATAGTGAAAAACGATGTCCACTGGATGGAGCTTTGAGATTACTACACAAACTTAGAAAAGTCCGCTGAGAGTCTTAGCATTCGAGGGTTCTTGACCTTTGATCTTAAGTCCCTTATTCATTCTTCTTTAAATATATTTTCAAGAATAGGTAGTAAGATATTATTATTGGTTAGAACCTTGAGATGGTCTTTCATAATTTCTTGCACTAATTCAAATATTTTTAGAATTTGCATTAATCCCACACAACAATATGTAGGTTGAAGTGCCATAAACAAGGTTGATCTGGAAACTAGGCTTATAATCTCCTATGTAGCTAAACTGCCTTTGAGAACTATCACAGTATTTGAATGGATATAGTTCAGAGCTTATTACCTTTCTCATTGCCTTTTATGTTTCATTAATATGTGAAATATTCATAATTGCCCAATTTGTTCTTTGATTGTGTTTGCAGGAGTATAGTATGCCTTTTAATGAAGAGAGGCAAATTCTTTATTCAGGAAAAACACAATTTGAAAAGGCCTTGGACTTCTATATCTGCAGCCAAAGTGATATTTTTGTTCCGGCAATTTCAGGCATGTTTTATTCAACTGTTGCAGGGCAGAGGATCTCCTTAGGAAAAACACAAATACTTGTTCCAAGTTCAAAGCATGACACCACTTCCAAGATTAGACTTGTTGATAGTCTTTCTCGATATGTTACAAAGAAAGATCATTCTGTATATTCATGTTTTTGTTGAGTTTCCTGCAACTAACACAGGCACTATTGCAGTTCATTAATATAAATCACTAGTGAAGAAAATGAATCACAGCGGTTTTTTGAGATTATGTGGACATAAAGGCAATTTTGCTAGTAGATTTTCAATACTGAGCCAAATACAAAAAGAGAATCAAAATTTTTATCTAGTGGCAGAAAAAGGTACTTTCTAACCATTGCTTCTGACCTCAAAAGCACAGGAGGGCATTGTTACAAACTTACAATCCATTTCTAAACCGGGGTTCAAATAATGTAGCCCTTGTTGGGATGCTTCATCTTTCAAAGAGAAGGATGGTTCTAATAGTGTTGCATGGAAACAGATTTAGCTTTTCTGCTGCTACCATTGCTGCAAAAAAGTTTAAGCTCATGAGATCCATCCTTGTTGATATTGTCAATTTAGCAGAATTGGGGTCATGACTCATTTATGAGGTGGGTCACTTCCATTTTATCCAATATTAGGTACACTCTCCAAATATATTACATGTTCGAATAGAAGTACTTGATATACGAGAATGGTTAGTGGCTTTTTTTTTTCACAATAACCGGTAGTTTTTATATTGGAAAAGATTGCAGCCCAACTGTACAGCCATTGTAATACAAAATTATAGATTTGTTTGGCCTTAGCCTGTATTCCAAAACAAAGGTCTTACCATCTGAGACAAAACATGGCCTGCCTTTTCAGTTGCATCCATTAAAAGTTTGACAGGTATACTGCCTTATACATAGGGAGGAGTCCCTCGAAGATCTTGTGCTACTCAGAGGGGGCAATGAGACTACCTCCCCAGGAGGTTAAGATGAGTGACGATACAACCAACCAGCAATTTCGGAGATGGTAGTTGAGAGGCCATCCCCAATGGCTTCCCTCTGTGAATCAGCATGAAGGACCTCACTCCAGCCTACCATTCCCGCAATTCAAGAATATGGTTTACTCTTACAACTGCACACTGGTCTATAGCTAGATTCGCTGCCTAAATTTGTTGCTCAAACCCTTCTTTCCACCTATTCCATTGCAGGGTTGAGCTCTACACTACGAGTTTCTGCAACCTCTTGTTAGCAGCTCTTCAACCATCATTGTACTTCCTTAAGCTCATACAACATACAATATTCACTGTGGCAGTGGTAATGCACCATCTCTTCCCTTGTTTTGGGCAGAAGGAAAACTATACTGGATGTTCTTCCACTGAGAGAAAAATGCCTAGAACTAATAGAGACCACATTGCATTATTGCCTTTCTCATCGAGTTCTGGATTGAATTCAATTAGGACCTGCCATAACTCATAACCACCTCGAGGAATCTCACATGCAGCATGAAGTGCCTCCATCCTACAGATCATAAGGGTGCATGCGAGTGAGAGTTGTACATGGGAATGGGGGTGACAAAAGAGCCTTAACTTCCTTTCCTTTCCCCCCTACATGACAAGAAATGTGTTGATGGTTAGTGCGATCTCCATAATACGTTTACACATCATGGGAGGGATAGATTGATACTTTAGTTGACCAACCCCTCATTTGACCTTTAAATTCCTTGTAAATGTGCTCCAAGGTTGGCTTGCATGTCAACTTCCACATTTTTCCTTCTCATGACATGAAAGAGCTCAATTTGCTCAAATTCTTTTATCATTGAGTGAGTTCTTTGGCAGTGTTTGGAGAGCTTAAGGGTTTTTGTAGGGATTTGGTGATATTGAGATAAAAGAATAACCATAAAGCGTTGAAAAATATCACTATCCCCAACACCTAGATACTTTACTAGTGTTTTTCCTTGTTGATAAATAAATTACAACACACATAATAAAATATACTGAATGGAAATAAAACAACAGAAACAAAAACTGGAAACCAAACTTCACACAACACACATAAATTATGCGCTTCAAATTAACTTTTCATAAATAACAACTCCAAGCTTACAAGGGCTCCCTTTCTGGGAAAATGGCCCATTGAGGATAAAATACAAATTACAACAAACTTGGCAACTTTGTCCCTGAAGAAACCCTTTGCTGCATTGTCCYTGGACAACCCTGTACAATCTGTACGCACCTTGTCCCTCCYGTGCAGTGCGTATGTATGCGYCCTCGACTCTCTATKCARCGCGTATGTACACGCCTTGGGCTACCTGCCCAGTGYGTATGTACACACCCTGGACCATCTGTCCAATGTGTATGTACATGCCCTGGACCACTGTTCGGTGTGTATGTACGTGTCCTGACTATCTGTCCAACGTGTATGACTTGCGAAACTACCTAGATCCACTGCCTGCGATTTGTACARCCCAGAAATTGGTCCTTTGATTTCTGGCTGTTGGGTTTTCTCCTTTCGTTGCACCTTTGCACTTTCCTCCTTTGGACTTGATCTCTTGATGGAAGTCCTTCACCTTTCATGAGATCCCCTTGAGTCACAATCCTTCGTGACTCAAACACTTGAGCAAAAGTCCTTCTTTGCTCCCAAGTGGATGATCCCCTTTAGTCATAGTCCTTCGTGACTCAAGTACTTGAGTAGAAGTCCTTTGCTCCTAAGTGGATGATCCACACTTCACGTGGATGTCTTTCTCCTTCACCTAGCCTTGCTTTTATAATCTTGAGTTATGATCGAATCAAACGTAACCCTAATCTCCAAAGTGGTTGATGGTTGATGTTAGATCTCACCTCACTTGAGATCAATGGCTAATATTCATTTAATTCGCAAATGCTAATAACTTTAACATTTCATTAAATTAAATTCACTTTACTTTAATAATTCCTTTAATTAAAGTAAATTACTAAGGTTGAAGGCTTTGGATGGATTCCACAAGTCTAGACAGTTAGACCTATGTGGAAGTACCCATCCGATGCTACAAACATCAACATAAAGTCCCCAATCAATGTAACCTTTCTAATCCCTTTGTCTCTAAGAACGATTAGGCCCTAGACTACTAGCACTTTTGCCTCATTATTTGTTGCGATACTTAGATCCCAAGCAAAGTACATTTCCTTTTGCCCCTCTGGGTGATAGATGACCAACCCCTCCTTGCACTTGTCGCCCTGATGAGTAGGGAAAATTTTAAGGATCCATATTTATCTTAAAACATATAAACACAAATGTTACTAATTCTTAAAATGCCAACTATAAAATGTTTGACGATTTTTTTTTTAAATATTCAAATTTCTAAGGATTTTATATAGTTTCTATAAAAAATTGGTGATTTTTTAAGTAAAATAATTTTATTCTATAAAATTTGGGCAAATCATTTTTAGAAAATTGGCAAATCTTTTTTTGGAAAAAATCATTCAAAATTAGCCCATGGGTGAAATTCAACACCTAAAATTTTCCATGTTGATGATAGTCGATTGTTACAAATGAACTAAGTCATGTTTATATAGTCATTATACCTCTTTTTTAAAAGACCTTGACTATTCATTATGACATGTTGATATTATATATTGTGTACCTAACCACATCTTTATTATGCATTAGACTCCTAGGTACATGAGCTATTTTGAATGTAAGCTCATAATTTTTAATAATGTTGTAGTCCTTGGGTATTGTATTATGCTTATAAAATACCATTTTCATGTACGAAGGGCATAAGCAATCTTATTAGCAACTTGTGCTCTAAGTTAGGTTTTCTCTCTTTCTCTCTATAAAAAATGGGTTGGATCTCATATCATTTTCAATTATCAATGAAGTTCATTTGGAGAGATTTTTCTCCACATCATTGGGATTTGCAGGTGCAATCCACCCTTGGGCATGCATGAATCTCAATATTTTTGTGTTGTTTCTTATTCTTGTTAGTTTTTCAACTTGCATCTATCTTATTACTACTTTTTAGTTCATCTCTATATTAGGTGTAGTTGCTTATGAGTTTGTAAATAGGTCCGCTACAAGCAATATTAGAGCAATGATTCCAATCCCACGACAAATAAGGAAATATGACATGCACCGAGAATAATCGAGGGAAAGACACTTGGTGGACATAGTGTCATAGATGACACGATGAAACTCAGAAGGGAAAGCGCATTGTAGAAACATGATCAGATCAAATCAGGACCGATGGATACGCAAGCGCCAGATCAATGACAGGGCTTGATTGCGGAGCACGGAGGGAGAATTAAACTATACGTTATTTCCAATCCCACAATTATTCCAGATCGTCAGATCTCATCGATTCAAAGATCAACGACTGTGATTGATTCACCAACAATCACACAACTTCAATTGCGGAGTTTGGGCGATGAATTAAACCCCTCGCAAGTTATGGTTCTGCAATCCACATCTATCGTTGGATCAAGTTGAGTGGAAGGATATGATAAGCAAAGAAGAAGAGCCGTTGGAATTAAACCAAGGAAAAATAACATCCCAGACAGATCGAGCCATCGATCTAAGACCATGATCAACAAACAACATTCATTTCGGGTTAAAAGTCCTCACGAGGTTATGCTTCGGGGAATCTCACTTTGGAAAAACTATGAAGTTGAGAAATTGAATTACCCGAAGTCTCGAAGGCCGAAATTCCGAAGTCACTCTCAGTGGTCGATCTGAGATATATTTCAGATAGTATTCTGACTGTTAGATCAAGGAGATGAATATGTACCACATCGAGAGATCTACGTTAGCAGACCACATCAGCAAGGACACGTGGCATAGTCATATAATGACAAATGTCAAGATGAAATCGACAGTTCAGGTACGTGCAAATCACGAATCTGAGTGACACGTGGCAGCCACTCGGCCCATGCCATGTCAACAAGTGATGTCATCAAGTTATGTCACTCCAGGAGTTTTACTTCGGGGGTTTCACCACCAGCAAATGACCTAAGTCCCTAAGTCCTGAAATGGACATGAGTCGTTCGATTTGAAGAACACTTCGGGAGCATTCTCAACCGTTGAAGATTATGGACACATGTCTGTTATTCAGGAGATTTGTAAAGAGGCTGAAAGTCGCGAAGGACAAAGTCCCGAAGGGCCGAAGTCATGTATGACAAAGTCCCGAAGTTGCGAAGGACAAAGTCCCGAAGTCGCGAAGGACAAAGACCCGAAGTCCTGAAGGATGAATTCCCGAAGGGTTGAAGTCGCGAAGGACAAAGTCCCGAAGTCCCTAAGTGGACATGAGTCGTTCGATCTAAAGAACACTTCGGGAGCTCTCGAAGTGGACATGAGTCGTTCGATCTAAAGAGCACTTTGGGAGCGTTCTCGACCGTTGATCAAGTACAGTGGAAGGATAGCGTAAGTGGAATAGCCGAAGTCCCGAAGTGTCGACAATTGTCCATCTCATCTAGAGATTAAAACACGACCTTTCTGATAAGTGCTCAAGCACTCGTTTGGCCTAGCGCCTGGTCACCGCCGTTGGTCATATGGAATAAGTGAAATAAAGGCAAAATATAATACACCGCTAAAGTTGATAAGCTCGTGGTTTTGCGTTGTCGGTCACATGTAATGGTTTGAAGGAAGCGCCTAAGCAGAACTTGATTTTTGTAGTTGTTGCATAGATTATGGTTAAGTTAAATGAAGAGGTGCGATGGTCCAAACGAAAGGACACAATGCGTTATAACTCACACCGTTTTGAAGATTGTATAAATGAGAAAGAGTGGTGGTTAGAATGTGTCTCTGCATTCTGAATCAAAAGACATATTAAATCACAGAAGTAGAGAGAAGCAGTGAAGACCTGATACAAAAGTTTTCCAGATTAAAAAATTAGGGAGGTTGGGTGGTGCAAGGGCAGGTTGGTGCCTGTAGGGGAGTTGGTGCTTCCTTGTCAGTTGTAGTTGACTAAACAGAGGGTCGAAGCCTCCTACCAGTTGGTGCTGGTGAACAAGGGTGTGAGTGCATCCTGATCAGTTGGTGCTGATTGAAAAGGAAGAACATCTTCCTTCTATGTAACATGTAAAACAAAATTTTGTAGTTAATAGAAAAGTGTTTGTGGTTTTCCCAATTGGGTTCCACGATAAAAAATTGTGTTAAAATTTTGTTTGCATTAACAAAAGAAAAAATGATAAAATCATTGTGTCACTGATTCACCCCCTCCTCTCAGTGACATGATCTGATCCTTCAATTGGTATCAGAGCGTATCTCTTCACAAAAGGTTTAAATCACTTGAAGAGAAATATACATCGGAATGGATCAGTAGTTGAAGATGTCATAAAAAACCCCCCTATTTGATGGTGAAGACTATGTCTTATGGAGTGTTAGAATGAAAAGCTATTTGATGTCCATTGGACTGGAAGTATGGACATTAGTTCAAAAGGGCATGATGTTCCAAAAGCCACTCCTATAGAAGCAGAAGACAAGAATTTTTTTTGGGAACATGCAAAGGCTTTAAACACACTACAAGCTAGACTGAGTAAAAAAATCCTTGTTGAAGTACTAAATTGTAAGAATGCAAAACAACTGTGGGATAAATTGGAAAAGTATATATGCAGGAGATTCCAAGGTAAAGAGGGCCAAACTCCAGACTCTCAAAGTACAATATGAAGGTCTAAAAATGAGGGATGAAGAAAATATCTCAGAATGCTTTGAAAGAGTTGATAATATTGTTAATGCAATAAAAGGTTTGGGAGTAGAAGTGTCAGACAATGAGCTAGTTGAAAAAGTACTAAGAACACTACCTATTCTATACAATCCTAGAGTGTCCACTCTTTAAGATCGAGAAAATCTAGATAAACTCACCATGGATGAATTGTATGGAATCCTCACAGCCTATGAGTTAAGATTAGGTCATGAAAACCTCCCACAAGGAGAGGCAACCTTCAAGGTGCTCAAGAAAACAAAAAATCAAAAGCAAAAACCTCAATTCAGCCATCATGAAGAATCTGATGTAGAAGAAGGCAATTTTATTAAAAAACTTCAGAAAGGATCAAGGAAGTACAAAGGCAAGCTGCCTTTCAAATGTTTTAATTGTGGCAAGGTTGGCTACTTTGCATCCAAGTGTCCTTATCCCAAGGAGGACCCTGAAGATGAAGAAGACAAAAATAAACAATACAAGAAGAATGAAAAACCCAACTACAAAAAGAGGTTTTACAAAGGGAAAAATATTTTTTACTCAAAAGAAGAAAACAATAGTTCATTAGAGTCTAGTGACAGTGATGATGATGGAGTCCTTTTTTTAGGTATTGAAGAACTTAATAAGATAGAAGAAATTGAGCATGAGGATGAGTCAGAAGTTGAGGCAGAGGTTAATATGGAAGGAGAACTTCTCAGTGCCTTAGATGAATTAAGAAGATACAAAACTGGATATAGAGAGCTGAAAAGTTTTGTAGTTGAATAAAATGAAAAACATGAACAAAAAGAAAAGGGGATGGAGAAACTCATGAGCAACCTGAAAAACTAAATTCTAGAAGCAAATAGGATGGAAGAAAGTTTGGAAAAGTCTCTTAAAGAAAAACAAATAACATGTGAAAGAATGGAGATATAAATAGTTCACCTAAGAAAAGAACTTGATAAAAAACTCATTCAAACAAGATATGAAAATAGCTCTAAAATATTAGATAAGATTATTACCACACAAAGGGATTCAAGTAATAAAAATGGAACAGGTTATTCTCAAGAAGAAAACCAAGTCAACTCAAAATCTTATGCAGCTACTCTCCTCAGTACATTCAAGAAGAAAGATGAAGAGAAGACAAGTTGTGATCAGAACTCCAGAGGACTACTTCCACCCATCAAGAAGGAATATAAGACAACACCAAAGAAGGTTTATCAAAACATGTATCCTCACATTTTTTTTCGTTATTGCTTTGCATGCTCTAATTTCGGACACAAAGCTATGAATTATAGAGCATATAGAAGTAAAAATTTGAGGGTTAAGAACTATAACCTTAAAGATAAGAAAACAGTAAATCAAGTCAAAAGCAGGAACTATAACTCCTTTGTACTTCTACAAGAAGGGGACCTAGAATGCTTCAGATGTCATAACTATGGACATAAGGCCAGTAGTTGCAGATTAATGGAAGTCTCAGAAAAACCAAAGTTCATTAGAGAGCAAAAGAAGCTCTGGAAAGAAAAAACATCAAAAGAGGAATGTCTCATTGCCTTGAAAGTCAAGATAAAGAAGATCTCTGGTATGTAGACAGTGCGTGCTCAAAACATATGACATGAAACAATGACAAGTTTTTGAACTTAAAGAAACAAAAGGGTAAGGTTAGATTTGGTGACAATGCTTCAGGTAACATACTTGGGAAAGGCACTGTGAGTTTGGGAAAAGACAAAGCCAAGGATGTGTTGCTTGTTGAAAAACTGAAACCTAGCCTATTAAGTGTCAGCCAAACTTGTGATCAGGGGCACATTTGCATCTTTGATTCCCAGAAATGTGAGATTAGGAGAGAGGACTGAGGAAAATTGGTTGGTACTGCTCCTAGAACTCTTGAGAATGTATATATAATAAATACAAAATTGAATGAAGAGTGCCATATAAATTCAGTAGATGAAAGTTGGCTATGGCATAAAAGGTTGGGGCACATCAACTTTGACAATTTAGTGAAAGCCAACAATCATGGGGCAATAAGAAATTTTCCAAAAATCATAAAGCCCTCAAATCCTATATGTAGACATTGTCAATTAGGGAAGCAAACTAGAATAAGGTTCAAAACAAAAGAATACTCAACCTTAAAACCTTTAGAGCTTGTTCACACCGACCTCTGTGGACCTACAAGGACCAAGAGTTTTCAAGGAGAGTCCTACTTTATGTTGTTCATTGATGATTTTACTAGAATGGGTTGGGTACGTTTTCTCAAGGAAAAACCAGAAGACTTAAAAAATTTAAAGCCTTTAAGACCCTTGTTGAAAATGAAAAAGAGACAATAGTGGTGAGTTCACCTCAAAAGAATTTAATCTCTTTTGTGAAACCCATGGAATAAAAAGAAAATTCTTTATCGCTAGAACACCTCAACAAAATGGGATTGCTGATAGAAGGAATATAACAGTTCAGGAGGCTGCAAGGACTATGCTCAATGAAGAAAATTGTTTGATGGATATTGGAGGGAAGCTGTAAGCACAACAATATACATATTGAACAAATGTCAGCTCAATATTAATAGTAATAAGACTCCTTATGAACTATGGTTTGGAAGAGCTCCTTCGGTAAAATACTTCAAGGTCTTTGGAAGTAAGTGCTACATCAAAAGGCTTGATGAGAATCTCAGAAAATTTGATGCTGGATCTGATGAAGGTATCTTTCTTGGATATGCTTATACTAAGAAAGAATACGAATGCTACAATCTTAGATTACATAAGATTCTTGAGAGTGCAGATGTCAAAGTGGATGATTTAAAAACGATAAGGATCAAGCATCAAGAGACTATACTTGACAGTGAAGATGAAGATGATGATGAGTCAGTTGGTACACAAGCATAAGAAGTAGAAGAGAATAAAGAAGAAAGGGAAGAGGATGATATGGATACTAGTGAAGACAAGGAGGATATTCGAGAAGAAGAGTTAAGAGAAGAATCCCCAAGAAGAGACACAAAGACACCCTCAAGAATGACTCAAAAGAATCATCCTTAAGAACTGATTATTGGAAATAAAAACGATGGAGTGCACACAAGAAGACAATTGTTGTATCGACATAAATAACACTCTTGTCACATATTCATCCCAACTCAATCAAAGAGGCTTGTAAAGATGAGAATTGGGTCAATACTATGAATGAAGAATTGGACCAGATTGAAAAAAATCAAACTTGGGAACTAGTTCAAAGACCAAAGAATAAAAATGTCATTGGAACTAAATGGGTGTATAAAAACAAAATGAATGAGAATGGGCAAGTAATCAGGAACAAAGCCAGATTGGTATGTAAAGGGTATGCTCAGGTTGAAGGAGTAGACTATGAAGAAACATTTGCACCTGTGGCCAGATTAGAGGCAATTAGGATGTTCTTAGCTTTCTCCAGCTACAAAAAATTTAAAGTATAGAAAATGGATGTCAAGTCAACATTTCTCAATGAAAACTTAGAAGAGGAAGTCTATATTGAGCAACTAGAAGGATTTCAATTAACTAACAAAGGAGACTATGTCTGTAAACTAAAGAAAGCGGTCTATGGACTAAAACAAGCACCCAGAGCATGGTATGCAAGACTATATTCTTATTTACAAAAACAAGGCCTCAAAAGAGGATTAACAGACAACAATCTTTATTGTAAAATTGTTGGTAATAACATGATTATTGTGGAAGTATATGCTGATGATATTATATTTGACAGTGATGATGAAAAAATGAGTAAGGACTTTGCTAGAAGGATGCAATAAGAATTTGAAATGTCCTTGCTTGGTGAATTTCTTTCTTTCTTGGATTACAAATAATATAGTCCAAAAGAGGATTATTTATCCATCAATCTAAGTATGTTAAAGATATGCTTAGGAGATTCCAGTTAGAGGATTGCAAACCTGTTAGTACACCTATGATAGTTGGATGCAAACTAAGCAAGGAAGATGATTCCAAAGTTGTAGATCCAAAACACTACATATCACTGATTGGGAGTTTACTCCTTGTAACAACTTCTAGACCTGATGTCAAGAAGGCTGTTGGGATGGTGGCTAGATTCCAAGCAACACCAAAAGAGAGCCATGTTCAAGCTGTGAAAATAATCTTCAGGTATTTGAAAGGAACCATAGATCTTGGTTTATGGTATCCTAGTAAGGATTCATTCACTTTAAAAGCCTATTCATATGCAGATTGGGTAGGTTGTGTAGATGACAAAAAAAATACAAGTGGAGGAGCATTCTTTTTGGGAGAATCATTGGTAGCTTGGATAAGCAAGAAACAATCAATTTCTCTATCTAGCATTGAAGCTGAGTATATTGCAACATCAGAATGTTGCACACAAGTGGAATGGATGAAACAAACCTTACAAGACATCAAAATGGTATTTGAAGAACCTACTACTATTTACTGTGATAATACAAGCGCTATAAGTCTCTCCTAGAACCCTGTCCAACACTCCAAATCAAAACACATTCCCATAAAATACCACCATCTAAGAGATCGGGCTAAAAATAAGAACATTAAATTGGAATATGTCCCAAAACAAGAACAGGTGGCAGATATTTTCACAAAACCCTTAAGCATAGATGTATTTGAATATCTCAGGCAAAGATTGGGAGTAATCCCTCTTCCAATCTAATCTCTCAAGAAAATAATGCATCAATTGGCACCAATTCAGGGGGAAACAACAATCAAAGTCAGAAGGAGTCATTCAATTATAACAAGAAAAGTATGATTGCAAGAGGAGTTACCTGAGTTCAGATTCTGGTCAAAAGTATACAGTCAGACAGAGCATTGCCATAGGGGAAGCAACCATTTTCCATTGATGTCAAAGGGGGAGAGTAACTTCAGAAGAGAGAAGCATCATCACATGGGGAGATTGTGTATGAAGTTGGTGTGTTTCCATCAATGACAAAGGGGGAGATTATTGGACATAGTGTCATTAATGTGTTGTTATTGATGTCAAACATTATGACGATATGCAGAGATTAAAGCTCAGGAGGGTTAGCTTATGAAGATCAAAGCTCAGAAGAGATGACGCGATGAAACTCAGAAGGAAAAGCGCATTGTAGAAACATGATCAGATCAAATCAGGACCGTTGGATGCGCAAGCACCAGATCAACGACAGGGCTTGATTGCGGAGTGCGAAGGGAGAATAAAACTATACATTATTTTGAATCCCACAATTATTCCAGATCGTCAGATCTCATCGATTCAAAGATCAACGACTGTGGTTGACTCACCAACAATCGCACAACTTCAATTGTGGAGTTTGGGCGATGAATTAAACCACTCACAAGTTATGGTTCCACAATCCACATCGACCGTTGGATCAAGTTGAGTGGAAGGATAGGATAAGCAAAGAAGAAGAGCTGTTGGAATTAAACCAAGACAAAGCAACATCACAGACAGATCGATCTGTCGATCTAAGACCATGATCAACGAACTGTTAGAATATAGAAGATTGTGTGCTCATTTTACCATTGACGATACCCTCGTCACCCAACCATAGGCCGAAGCCATCCACCGAGCACCTTAACGTTGATTGAGAATTACTCCGGAAGAAAACCCTAGGCTAGATAGCCAAACAAGGTGTAGCGTATCTTCCTCCAAGGATAACGCACCAACAATAGCTGATCAGATAGTCCAAACCCTAGCCAAGAGATAGTCCAAGCCAATACTGAAACTGGTTGCTGTAGTAGCTGCACCTGCAACTCTCCTCCACACGCGTGCACCAAACTAGGAACTGCAGTGTGCACCAATTGCTCTCTACAATTCTGAGATGTGTCAAATGAGAACCGGTGCTCTGTATTTATAGTGGTTCTGCCAGATTTGCTGGGGCCAATTTCTCCTTTTGGGTACATGTTTGTTCAATATATTATTATTATTTCTGGTCGACTTCTTCTCTTGGAGGCTAATAACCTAATATAAATTATCTTCTTGAGCCAACAAGACTTCTAGGGTTATTAGCCAACTCATTAGGGTTTTCTCTTGCTTTCTGGAGTCTCTTATTCTCGTCAGGTTCACATGTGGAGGTAAATACCTCCCACAGCTACCATAATATTAACACTCCCTCCTAGCTAGGGAGGTATTATAGGTAATGGTCTTGAGCACAAAAACATACCATTTACTCGGTAGCATCAACATAGTCGTTTAGACTATCTCATGACTAGATCATGAGCATCACCATCACCATCAACTGCATCATCTCTTGAAACCATACCTCATTTGAGTAATCAGACATGATGTTGGATCAATCACTCATACCATAGAGTGATACAAGAGTCATTCTTATAATGCTTTGAACTATTTTCCGTCTGGAAAATCTCTGTTCATCATTCGTCTGTATGATGATTATCTCCAATAAACTGCTGATAGTCTTCAAGGCAATTAGAACAAGAATATAACACAACTGTGTCTATCCATAGTAGTACATAACTACAATCCAGTGGTACACGACCAGACCAAGTAACACACAACTACTTGATCAACAACGTATAATCACGAACAATGGAACATATCCACCACAATAGTCTTCATCTACTGTCATACAGTCTTCATAACAAACATCTGATAGCATCCTGCATAGAAAAAATGTTATGATATAAACTGAATCATCTGGGCCAATCCTTCACTCACATCTATGAGCTCTGAAAGAATATTTGCCTCAGAGTAGAATAATGAGATATCTGGACTATTCTTCTCAAGCAAGGAAGAATAACTGTCCTGTCTTCTGAACCTGGACCATTCCTCACCCTAGGCCATTCTTCCTACACTAATCAAAGTGCACCCTAGAGAGAATGTATAACCCTAAGGAATGCTGAGCCTGGACCATTCCTCACCCTGGGCCATTCCTCATACACTAAGCAAAGTGCACCCTGGAGAGAATGTATAAACCCTAAGGAATGTCTGTCCCTGATTGTTGAGCCTGGACCATTCCCCACCCTGGGCCATTCCTCCTAAACTAATCAAAGTTCACCCTGGAGAGAATGTATAAACCCTAAGGAATGACTGTCCAGACCATTTCCTCTATTAACCACAAGAGGAAAAGACTGTCCTGCATCAACCTCCAAAACAGACCATTCCTCATGTTAACCACAATGAGAAATCGTTGTCTGGCAAGGCAGGCCAGTCTTCTTGAGTAACCCTCAAGAAGAGAGACTGCCCTAGACCACTCCCCATGTTAACCACAATGAGAAGTCGCTGTCTATGATACATCAACAATCATATTACTTCCCATGTTAACCACAATGGGAAGTGACTATCCGTCAGAAATCTCAATCCACTTTCCGAACAGGAAAACATCTGTCCAAGATGGACTATTTTTCAAATTTAAAAATGAATGTCTTCAATAATGTTTTCATTGCTCCCTCCTAACTTGCATAGTCATTTCTTCCTTTTTCAATAAGAAGGAAGTTGTTTCCACGAGCTCCAGCTTGAGTACGCAAACTCTTTCATCTTGGATAGAAGCTTTACCAAAATGTCTGCTTATCTGCTCCTTTGTGGAGATATGTATTGGAGAATCATTTTCTCCTTTCTAGACTTCATCATGGATAATGTAATGCTTGATTTCAAATGTACTTTAGTCTGGAACACTGTGAAGGCTTCATGTAGATCTGAACAATAGAGTATATCATAGTTGGAAAACTGGAACATATCCATGTGGCACTTCTTCTGTCATCATGAGATCTGATCTACTGAGTAGTCATCTTGATGTTATAGGAAATCTTCACCACGCTTCTACTGTGCACTGGAGGTTCTTCCACCAAGTTATCTTCTTCTATCTGCATACAAGGGTCTCTTTCTGGTATGCCTCAAAGTCTTGAGATTGCTCTTCATACGTTCTTTATTCAATTTCTCTGGAGAACATTTCTTTGTATTCATCTTGATGTAGAACTCCAACTCATGGATGTTGCGGATGATATAATGACTCATGTAGAGATAAGTCTGGTTTGCTAGAACAAGTAATCATCATAGTCTTCTCCCTCCATCTGGGAGAACCTCTAGTTCTAGATCTTCGTAATGCTATCATTCATAAGTCTTCCATACACTATTCTTCATCACGACTTTCAGTTCCTCTGCTTGATTGCTAATATTGAGTTTATATTAGGCTGATAATCTTATGATTCTTGATACAATGACTGGTTGTTCTGGCTTTTCTTTCTTTCTTGGAATCTTCAAGTTCTTCCTCGTGTTTAGCTCTTGGGACCATGGCGTAGGTTCCATTCCCTAAAGATTCCATTTCTTTCTTTTATTATAGGATCACGGATGTGGATGGACAACTATGAATACTTAGAGGCTTTTCTTCGAAGAAGTCTTCATTTGCGGTTGAACTGAACACGTACTGTCTTTTATGGCTACTACCATGGATATATACTTCATCATTTTCAATGGATCATAGGATTAGCTCCCTCCTAACACTTGCTTCATGTAAGAGTGCATATAATCGGCTCCCTCCGTCTAACAGAGTCCACGCTTCCATCTGC
>ML804946.1:50236-75055 GCA_009831015.1 Picea engelmannii | reverse complement strand
TTGGGATGCCTTCATCCAAACTATCTATGCAAGAAAGGAGAAACTCCAATTTGACAGTCTTTGGGAAGAATGTGTTCAAGAAGAAGCACGAGTAGCCAACCGAGAAGCAATATTATTAAGGGATGAAGATCAATCCCTAGTTGCTCATGCTAAAGGAGGAAATAAAAGGTCTCACTTCCAAAAGGAGACCCATATTCATAAGGAATCTCACTCTCCAAATAGATTCACCCACTTCCATAAAGAATCTCACCCTCCAAGGAGATTCCAAAAATATCAGAAGGGTCAAAGAAGAGAAAAAGATGGCTCCTCTTATCAATGCTATCATTGTGATAAGATGGGACACATTGCTAATAATTTTCTTGCCAGAAGGGAATAATACAAAAATATAAATAACAAAAGACATCATGCCCATGCAATTGAAGATGATGAGCCACCTATGAAGATGATTAAAGAAAAGATTGAAGACTATGTTTTATTCTCCGCTCTCTCAGGATCTGTGACACCTGGAGAAGATAATTGTCTCATAGATAGTGGTTCTTCTAAGCACATGACAGGTTAGAGAGACAATCTCTCTAGACTTACAGAAAATAACTTTCCCTAGAAAGTTACACTTAGAGATGATTACCAGTACCCTATCAAAGCAGTGGGAGAATCCACCTACAAACTTGATTTCGGGACCCCAATGAAAATGAAGGACGTACTATATGTACCAGGTTTGACAAAGAACTTACTTTCTATCTCAATTTTTTGGGGTTGCTTTCATAGATGGTGAAGTTCTTATGTGGTCTAAAGGAAAAACCATAGAAGATGCAATTGTTATTGGAACAAAAGAAGATAGCTTGTATAAGTTAAAATGTCACTCATATGCAGCCTTGACTCACTCCACTGAGAGTCCATGTGAACTTTGGCATAGAAGACTAGCTCACATCAACTACAAAGCCTTACGATATGTAAGCAAGGTAGTTATAGGTCTACCATAGTTAAAGGTTGATCATGAAGGTGTGTGCAAGGGATGTGCACAAGGAAAGAACATAAATAATCCTCTCCCAAAGAGGGACAATAAAGCAGAAGAAATCTTGGATCTCATCCACTCAAATGTATGTGTTCCAATGCCATCAACATCTCTAAGTGGGTATGTATACTATGTGTCGTTTATTGATTATTATTCTCGTAAGAGTTGGGTTTACTTCTTGAAGTCAAAAGATGAAGTATTTTGAAAGTTCAAGGAATTCAAAGCCTTCATAGAAAATCTCTCCGAAAGAAAGATCAAGATACTTAGGTCAGATAATGGAGGAGAATACACCTCAAAAGAATTTGTAAGCTTTTGCATAGATGATGGTATTAAGAGGGAGCTCACCACTCCCTATAATCCTCAACAAAATGGTGTAGCAGAAAGAAAGAATAGAACAATAATGGAAGCAGTGAAGACTATGATCCATGATCAAGATCTTCCAATGCACTTATGGGATGAAGCAACAAGAACAATGGTTTATGTCCAAAACAAATTATCCCATAGTGCACTTGGATTCAAAACCCCTGAAGAAATGTTCTCTGGAAAGAAGCCAAAAGTAATCCATCTCAAAATATTTCGCTGTCCAGTGTTTGTACACATTCCGAAAGAAAGGAGAACTAAGCTGGACCCTTCAGGAAATAAGGGAATATTTGTTGGATACTGTGAGGTCTCTAAGGGCCTTCAGAGTTTACATACCAGGTTACCATCATATTAAGATCAGAAGAGATGTAACCTTTGATGAATATGCAACACTCGAGAGATCAAGGAAATGCCAGCTTGAAGAAGTATATGAAGAAGAACTTGTAGCTCCTAGAGTTGCAGAACCTATGAAGGAAGTCACAGTTTCCCCTGATGATGAGATTCCAAAAGATCATGATATGATAGAATCTCAAGAACCTCCCCAAATGATGATCTCTCACAAGAGAAAGCCAGCTTGGGCAAGGGAACTTATTCAATATGGAGAGAAGTATGGTGCCCCAGAAGGAACCATGAGACAAATCAAGAAACCTAATCCATTCTCCAGTTATATGGCTTTGATGTGTGATCTCATAGAAAATGAACCTACTTGCTTTGAAGAAGCCATTCAAAAGAAGGAATGGGCGGATGCCATGACATAAGACTACCATTCCATTATAAAGACTGATGTATGGAAAATAGTTCCCAGACTGAAGAACAAATATGTGGTATCTTCCAAATGGTTATACAAGATAAAACATGTTACAAACGAAAGTATAGAAAAACATAAAGCAAGGTTTGTAGCGCGTGGCTTTTCTCAAAAGGAAGACATTGATTATGAAGAGACGTGCTCCTGTAGCCAGATACAATTCTATTAGAGGAATCATAGCTCTTGTAGCCAAGATGAAGTGGAAGTTACACCAGATGGATGTGAAAACAACCTTCTTAAATGGTGTTATTGAAGAAGAAGTGTATATAGAACAACCTCAAGGGTTTGAAGTTGAATATAGAAAGACTCATGTCTGCCTGTTGAAGAAGGCTCTGTATGGGTTGAAGCAAGCTCCTAGAGCTTCATATAGCATAATTGACAGTTTTTTAACGAGCTTGGGCTTTACCAAGAATAAAGTTGACTCTAACCTTTACTTCAAGGTCATGAATGATGAGCCAGTTATATTGCTGTTATATGTGGATGAATTATTCTTAACGAGAGAAGAAAAACTCATCACTGATTGTAAGAAGAAGCTCGCTGCATAATTTGAGATGAAAGACCTAGGCCTGATGCATTATCTCTTAGGTATTGAAGTTTGGCAGAGCCCAGAGAAGATCTTCCTTAACCAAGGGAAGTATGTAGTTGAAATATTGAAGAGGTTTGATATGTTGGAATGTAAAGCCATGAAAACACCCATGGAAACAAAGTTGAAGCTCCTGGTTGATACTTCGTCAGAATTGATTGATGCTACGTTGTACAGACAAATGATTGGATCTTTGATGTATCTGACGAATACCAAGACATATATTTGTTTTGCTGTGAACACCTTGAGTCAGTATCTGGTAGTGCCCAGACATGTTCACCTTGTTGCTGCAAAACATGTGATGAGATACCTTAAGGGTACATTGGAATTTTGTATCTATTATACTTGAGACCATGACTTCAGACTGATTGGTTATACTAATTTAGATTGGGCTGGAAGTGTCCCTGATAGAAAGATAACTTTAGGATGTTGTTTAATTCTAGGGTCAGCCATGAATTCATGGCAGAGTAGGAAGAACTCTAGTGTTTTTCTTAGCACGACATAAGCACAATACATTGTAGCATCTTCCACTAGTTGTGAATCCATATGGCTTCGAAAGTTGTTGATAGGTCTATTCGGTCTGGAGATGGAAGCCACCATGATTCTATGTGATAACCAAAGTTGCATAAAGATGACAGAGAACCCTGTGTTCCATGACAAGTCGAAGCACATAGAAATCCGGTATCACTACATTCGTGATATGGTGCATAGAGGAGCTATAAAGATCCAATATGTTAGCATAGATGAGTAGGTTGCAGATGTGTTGACAAGCCTCTGTCTCTTGTAAATGTTCAACACTTTCGAGACAAGTTTGGTATAGTCTGAAAGGACCTCTCTCGAAAGGGGGGGTGATGTTGATGATACTATGGTATTATGACCAACAACGGGTAGGTCAGTTAGGATTTTATATACTAGGGGATTGATCATCCCTGGAAAGATCCTGAAGGTCCGGTAAGGACGGTCTGTCAGAGTACCTGTGCATGTATATGCCAACTGTGGTCAGTAGTGGTAGCTCCGTTAGGATTTTACATCCTAGGGAATCTTTTGATTCCTGAGCAGATCTCGAAGGTCCGGTAAGGACGGTCTGTTAGAGTACCACGTGGTAGCTCCATTAGTATTTTATATCCTAGGGAATCTTATGATTCTTGGGAAGATCCCTAGGATCTGTTAGAGTACCACAAAATGTTGTTGCACCTGCTTCATTCTGTTGCTCTATGATGATGATGGTGTTGCTCTAGCCTCGTGATTTTGATGATGTTGTTGCTCCAACCTCGTGCTGTTGATGATGTTGTTGTATCAACCTCGTGTTGTTGATGATGCTGTATTAGCCTAGTGATGTTGATGTTATTATAGTTTTATACTAACTGATGTTGATGTTTCAGATTCCATCTTCATGCCATGAACATGCTATTCCAGCTCCATGCCGTGAACGATGATGATGATGCTATTCCAACTTCATGTTGTGAACGGTGATGATATTGATGATGATAAAAACTTTCGCTGATTTATAGATGCGTTAGTCAATGTTTCAAGACGTTGATGATGTCGCTGCCCTCTCTCTCTCTCCTGATGATGTTGTATTGTAGAATACCCTTCTTGTTAAGGGGGAGTATTGAAATATTGTAACTGTGAAGAATATTCTAATTATAATTGAGTTATTATTATATAGATCAATCCCCTGTTATGGATTGATCATGTCAGGACTTATGTATGACCAAATCCCCTTTTGTGGATTGGTCAAACCATGTTTATATGATGCTAATTGAGAAGTCAAAACCTAGGGTTAATTAAAGTGGTTTTAACCACTAGTTGAAGAAGTCGGCCCTGCTTAATGAAGAGACACAACCCTATCGCTCCTCAGCTAGTATAAATAAGAGAGGACGACACCTCATTAGTTCATTCACTCATCTATTGCGCAAGTTTGAAGGAAGTTGCATTTAGAAGAAGGAGAAGAGAGAGGCACATTGCTAAGTCTTGGATATTCTTTAGTGTTTGGTATTTTATCTTGGCATTGTATTGGCAATCTATATTAAGTGAGTATTGATAAGTACTTAGTATCTTATACTAATCAGTGTACTTATTTGCAAGCATGAATTAACACCTCCTCTAGGAGATATTTCTTGTTCTTATTCTCAGACAAGATCATCTTAGTAATTCTACCAAGAAACTATCCTTCATATTAAAAATGTTGTATCAGAAACACTATTGTTCTTGTTGTCTCATGAAGGTTATCTCATGAAGGTTGTCATGAATATGTCTTTCTAGGCTTGTAGCAATTGTCTCTATCCTTGTCCTTAATCTTGTTTCGATTTCCTATGATAAACATATTGTCTTGGATATTTCTTTTTGTTTCTTGTCTTGTTCTGGGCAGGTACCCTGGTGAAATATGTTGACAAACCTTGATGAACAATCCTTGCGAAATCTTTCCTAGAAGAAGTTTATAAGGATGACACAATACTTGCAACAACTTCCAGATGGAAAGCAATTAGAACATATAGAAACAAACTTAAAGAGACTCAGAGGGAGTCAGACTCAGAGGAAGTCAGTAATCAAAAGGAAACCAGAACAAGCTTGTGACACTTTGCAGAAAGCAAAGAGAGATGCAACAGACAAAAGCATGGAGTCTCTCAGATAGAGGGAATTGATTGCAGAAACATGCAGTCTCAGAAAAAAAAAAACAAGAAATTTCTAGATATTGCTCGTTCAATCATGAAACTGAGATTAGGAGGGAGCTAATCCCTAACGATATGATCAATTGAAGAATCCGTGAAGACTTATAAATGGAAGCTTTGATAGATACAAGGCGAGATTCAGGGCTTGGGGGTTCTCCCAAAAGGAGGGAGAAGAATATGATGACAACTTGTTCAAGTAACCAAATATACCTCTACTTGAGCCATTATATCTCTTGTAGTATTCATGGGTTGGAGTTTACATCAGATGGATGAAAAGACTATTCTTCTCATCGATGTATTTTGAGAATACTCAGCCAGATATTTGCTTTGTTGTGAAAATAGTTCCAGGTGGAACCTAGCCATGAGAATTGAATAATTTCAAAGCATGCCTTGAAATGTTTTCCTGAGACGTTTGAGTTATGATATACAAATGCATGAATTTATCTATTCTGATTGGGCATGGAGTGCAGATGACAAAATAAATACTTCTTGGATATGTTTCAGTTTTCCACAATATCATGGGATAGCACGAAACAAAAGTATGTTGCAGTCATCACTATAGAAGTAGATCATATTGCAGTTTCTGATGCTTGTACATAAGCAATGTGGCTCCGTAAGCTGGTTTCTAGACTGTTTGATCAGGTGTTGGATTCGACCATGATATATTGTGATAACCAACGATGTGTGAAGCTTTTAGAGAACCCAGTGTTCCATGACAGGTTGAAGCACATTGAGATCAAGTACTATTTTTCTTCGAGATAAAGTCCATAGGGGAGAAGTAGTTCTCGAGTATATCTCCATAGAATAACAAATACCAGATATTTTGGTAAAGCCTCTGTCCAAGATGAAAATTTTGTGTACTTAAGGAACAAGCTGGGACTCATGGCATTGACTTCCTTATTGGAAAGAGAAGTGATTACTCCCCAGGTTGGGAGGGAGCATTGATATGTTATTGATATATGGACAATTATTTTCAAGTTTAGAAAATAGTCCAGGTTGGGAAGTCACTTTCTAGTTTGGAAAGTGGTCCAAGATTCTTGATGGATAGTCATTTTCCAATTTGGAAAATGGTCCAGGTTGGGCAGTCACTTTACAGTCCATAAAGCGGTCCAAGATTTCTAACGGAAAATCATTTTCCAGTTCGAAAAATGGTCTAGAACGGACAGTCATATTCGTAACAAAAATGGTCCAACAGATTACTAATGTACCATAGACAACGATTCCCCTTGTGGCCAGTGTGGGGGAATGGTCTAGGACAATCATTCTCCTTGAAAATCACTCTGAGAAGTGGTCAAGAAGAGTGGTTCGTCTCTACGGGTAGTCATTATTTCGAAGTTTACAATTGTGAGTAGTTTTGAAGAATGGTTCGATGTAGGAGGTTGGTGTAGGACGATCATTTCTATAGGAAATGGTCAGAATAGTCATTCCCTAGGGAAGACTCATTCTCTCCAGGTTTCATTGTGAATCGTGCCAAAATAATGGCCTAGTTAGGTTGAATGGTCCAGGTTCAACAATTAGGGACAATCATTCCCTAGGGAAAACTCATTCTCTCTAGGTTGCACTGTGAATCATGCCGAAAGAATGGCCCAGTTAGGTTGAATGGTCTAGGTTCATAAATCAGGGACAATTATTCTTCTATGCTTGAGAAGAATAGTCTAGACATACCATGGATGATGTTGAACTTTCCAAGGGCATGTGCTTTTCCGGATCTCATAGATGTGAGTAGAAGAGTGGCCCAGATGATTCAATTCGTATCATGATATTGTTTATGTAGGTTGATATCATATGATATGATTGTTGTAAAGACTGTATGTCTCTGGACAATAGTTGTATGCTACTGTGGTGGATATGATCCACTGGTAGTGACTATGTGTCACTGGTTAGTAGTCGTGTGCTACTAGGAGTGGTTGTGTACCACTGGATAGTAGTTGTATACTACTATGAATAGACACAATGGTGTTCTATTGGATGGCATTGTAGCAACTGTATGCTATTATGTGATTTTCATGGAGACTACCACTAGTGTTAGAGATGATTTCTAACTAGATGGATAGTCGGTGCGCTGGTGGACATACATTCTCTCTGTGGAGAATGGTCCAGGTTGACACATTGTTGACGTATCATGGACTGGTATTTTCCTAAGGAACAAATTGTGGCCTGATTAGGAAAATGGTGCAAGACCGATATCTTGTAAGGCATATGGGTAGAGATTGATCTTTATGGTACATATGACCCGATTAGAAAATAGTCCGAGACTAAAATTCTTGTAGGAATGGTATATGTATCCCATAGGGTTTCTTTCAACATCTGTAGGACTGACATTGTTCTAGGATGTAGGTCCATATTAGAAGAATGATCCTTGTATCCCATTTTGGGGATTTCAACATCTATTGGGAGAACTATTCTTCTAGGACATATGTCCGGATTAGAAGAATGGTCCTTGTATCACTCTGTTGAGTGAGTGACTTATTCAACATCATGCCCGATTACTCAGATGGAGTATGACCTTGAGACATGATGCAGTTGATGCTATTAGATGATACTGATAGTGGTGATGGTGCTCATGATTTGATCATGAGTTATCGTATGTGGCTATGATGATGCTATCGGTTGAATGGTTTGTTTGTGCTCAAGACCATTGCCTTTAATGCCTCCCTAGATAGGAGGGAGTGTTGATATTATGGTAGTTGCGGGAGGTTTTAACCTCTACGTGTAACCTTTGATGAGTCTAGAATATTTCGGGAAGCAAGAGAAACCCTAAAACGTTAGGAAATAACCTTATAAGGAAAGTCAACTCAAGATAATAATTTATATTAAATTATTATCCTCTAGAAGTAGAAGTCGACCCAGTTAGGTCACATGGAGTACTACTATAAATAAGAGGGCGCTAGAGCTCATTTTTCACACTCACTCTCACAACTGCATAAGGACAAGTGGTGCGAATGACCGGAGGAGAGATGCAGTTGCTGCAGTGGTGACTTGGTCTTTGGTTATGGTTTGAACTTTTTGCTTTGTATGCTAACTTTGGAGAAAGGTACACTACCTTGGTTGGCTATTAGTTCTAGGGTTTGCTTCCAAAATTATTCTATCTGTCAAGGTTGAGGTGCTCGAGGGTGGCCTTTGTGCCTATGGTTGGGTGACAATATTGAGATATTGTCTATGGTGAAACGAGCACACCTATTATTCTAATAGATCCATTAAAAGAAGCTGATATAGTATGATATTCAGAGGGAGAAGGTATGACAGTCCTTGTATTTGAGATTGAGTTACCTCCAATGCCATTTGGTTGCAGTACATGAATTGGGTCATGGAGACATCACTACAATAGAAGATTGAGTTACCTCCAAAGAAATCTACCTTCAGTGTCATTTATTGACCCACTCTCAGTTTCAAAAGAAGTTGTTGCCATGATAGAATAGAGTAACTACTCTTAGAGTTCAACAACTACACTGAGAATAAGAGCAGTCATTCTCAAATTCAGAAAGAGAAGCTACAGGTGCAGGGCCCTAGTCCCAGTAGGAACAATTGCAAAGAAAGCAGAGGACATACTCTCAGGGAGTGAGATAGATAGTTCTTTGCAGAAAGCACATAGAGCCAACACATGATTGTGCAAATTGAGTTGCAGTTGAGCAAGTGTACCAGTTTGGTACAATGTGATGTGAAAATTTGGTTTGTTGATATATTTGAAGACCACAATGACAAATATATGTTTTGCGGTGAACTCATTGAGTTAGTACATGATTGAGCCTAGACATGTTCAACTGATTATGGAAACACATGTGATGAGGTACCTAAAGGGTACAATCGATTATGGACTCATATATATCTCAGATTGTGAGATAAGATTGCAGGGCTACACAAATTCAGATTGGGTAGGCAGTGTCACAGACCAGAAAAGTACATCCAGATGTTGCTTTAGTATGGGATCAACTGTGATCTCGTGGCTCAGTGAGAAGCAAACATATATGGCACTTAGTTCCGCAGAGGTAGAGCATGCAGAATCATGGTCATCTTGTGGCGAAGTAGTGTGGCTTCAGAAGTTGATTGCATAATTGTTTGATCTTGAGTTGGAGGAAACCTGTATCTTTTATGACAACCAGAGTTTCATAAAGTTGTAAGTGAACCTAGTGTGTCATGAAAAGTCCAAGCATATCGAGATCAAGTACCATTATATCCAAGAGATGATACAAATGGAAGAAGTAAATCTCCAGTATGTTCCTACTGACGAGTAGATACCAGACGTGTTGACTAAGCCTCTGTCGAGAGTGAAGTTCAAATACTTCATGGACAAGCTTGGTGTGGTCCAGAAGGATTCTCCCTCATGAGAGGGAGTGATGTGTTCCCCAGTAGCGGGAAGTGATGAGATCCCCAGTAGTGGAATCTACTCCAGCGTAGGTTGGTACTCTAATGCAATCTGATATGCTAACCCAACATAGGTTGGTACTCCAACGCAGGCTGGTATGCTACCCCAATGCAGGTTGGCACTCCAATGCATGTTGGTATTCTACCCCAACGCAGTTGGTACTCCAACATAGTCTGGTATGCTACCCTAGCACATGTTAGTATGCTAATCCAACGAACGCTGGTATGCTATTCCAGTGAAAGTGAAAAACTTCCTATGACATATAGATACGTGATTGACAACAAGACAATGACCAAGTGTGCAGAAACACATAAGCAATGATGATGATCGTGATGAGAAGAATACCTTCCTTGCTAAGAGGGAGTGTTGGAGTTTGAGTAGCTTTGGAAGATATTCTTATTGTACTTGACCAAGAAAAAACCCTAAAGAATATTATTATATTATATTTGTTAAGACGACCCTATTGTGCCTTTGTAAAAGTCGACCCTATTGTGCCTTGATAAGTAAAATGTAAATTAAAAGGATAAAGTGGCAGGTCGACCCAAACCTAATTTAGGCATGCCAAACTACTATTTATAAGGGAGGCTAGTGCCTCATTTGAACAAACTCATAATATAAGTTTTGTGGCTAAAGAAGAAGTGCACAAGTCTTAGAGGGAGAAGCTACTGCAACTAGGAGGTGATGTTGTGGAGGTTCTTGGTTTATCTCTTGAGTATATCTTGGTTAAGTGGTGCACTACTCTTACCTAGTCAAGGGTTTGAGGAGGATCTTCTGCTTTGTTAGCTCTCTCTTGGAGAGAGGAATTGTTCTTGGTTGGTGAATCTATATTGAGGAAGTTTGTTGTATTTCCCCCTCTAAGGGGTTTTCCTAGGGTAAATCTTGTGTATACTGTGAATGTTATTCTTTCAGTGATCCTTTATTTGTAGTTATTGTGCTAATGGTTTAAAAGTAAAAGAACACTAATCTAGTTAACTGATTAAGACGAAAAACCAACAAGGAGGAAGTATTGAGTGAGATGAACATGGACATTTTAAAGAGTTGAGAAGAAATGATGAACAAGTGAAGGGGATATTTAATCTGATTTTGATAATAGGTTGTGATCATCCACTTCTCAATGATGACCCTTGTCATCTCTTTGGCAACCACACAATTTTAGTTACGATTCACATCTTAAATTGGATGATGAGAATGAAGCCTTAGAAGGAAAATATCAATAGTTTGAAGCTCTCATACAACCTATAAATGAAGATATCAAAGTATAAATTTGATGGTGATGTCAACATTCACACTTGTCTAAGCAAGATTGGTTTTTCATTTAAAGGGAAACACATGATATAAATATGATAAGTTGCAAGTTGCACTTCAACATTTGGAAGGCACAACACATACATGTGGAGATGGATGAATAAAAAAGAACTACAATACCTACTTCATTGAATTCACTGAAGCTATAATGAAATGAGACCATTGTCTTGGTTTACCATGCACAACATACAAATTCAATCAAACATAAAAGAATTACTCTCCAAAATCATTCCATTCTTGTGTGTGTCTTCAAATATACAATAGATCCCTTTATATAATATTTGATGACCATAACTATGCCATAATATGAATCTCTCAACATATCTTCATTCTCAACTTCTTTTGTTCTCATCATTTCATAGATTCATTAATAATGTATTTTATCAACAACATATTCTAAGATAATCACATGTAGGGGTTATTCCTTCATGCACCCCCCTCCTTAACGAATATTTGTGATTTTAATATTTAGTCTCCATCTTTCATATCTTCAATTTGATCTTTTTAACGGGTCCAATCTTTGTCATGTTTTTCTATGGTCTTCATTAGTCTTCATATTTGGGATTTATTTTAATTGGATCTTATCCTTGCAAAATGTACACATCCTTTTTGTTGGCGGCCATATAAAAATGTAATCATCCAACGAAATAGATGGGTTCTCAAGATTTTACATATTGATTTTATAGAAAACTTTTCAACATAAATGGTCCATCAACATTTCTTGGATCATATTCCTTTTACCCCCTTAATCATAACCTGGTCCCAATTTTTTCCCATGCTCATCTTGAGATTTACCTTCATCATCCCTGAAGTTGTAGTATATCGACACCAACTTCAATTTATTATCAAGTTAGATTATAGGTACACCTAATCACCCCTGTACCTAACGAGATAACATATTCCACATTTTGATGGCATATCAATCCTCTTTGGAATACTAACTTTACTCACCATGGTCACTAGGGTTCCAAGGAAAACCTGTATGCTTGGAAATGGTTTGTCACATGTCTTATAGTGAAACATGGGGTTACATCGTGCTCTTTTTTGGATCTTACAAAATCTTTTAACATGAACAAATGGGGTATGCATGCCTTTTACATGATTTTGTGACCATATGCCCATTCACACTATTCATTATATCATCATGAATTGACTTGGGTACAAATTTTCAAACATTTCAAATACAATTTTGTTGGGGATAATCTTGCCCTTTTTCATAACTTATATTTAACATAGGACCATGACCAATTCTTCTACATTGTCTTTACATATATGTCATCAAAAAATATCAAGGAAGCACCAAATTACTAAGGGATTTTCATTGTCTAGGGATCCTCACTTCCTTTGCTTTTCCATCTTACTTTATGACACACCATATGATTTTTTGCTATTTGTTCTTTCTTTGTCACTTCATTTTTCTTTTGCTTCCTCTTTGTGGCTTCATTTGCCTTTTACTTGATTTTGTTGCACCATTTTATTACTTTGTTGTTGATTTGTTGCCGCCTCTTTTGTTCATGCTTAAGAGTCAATCTTCTTTCTTCTTCCTTGTTTTCTTATTCTTTTGTCTTCTTTTACTTTTTACTATTGTTTTTTCCTGCCTTGCACAATTCTTGATCTGATTTCTTCCATTGCTTACTTGCATAAAAGTGTTTTCTTGTTCGGATGTGAATGTCCAACAAGACAAACTTTGTCAGATTGACACACTATTGTCGTGATTTGTCATCATTGACTTGACTTGATTTTGACTTTGAATATGATGATTTGAATAGCTTTGACTCAAATTTTTACTCTTCACTATCTTTATCTTTGACTTTGACTCACCTCATCTTGACCTTACCTCAATAGACTCTCAACAATATCACTTTTCATAACTTTTATAGACTTTACCCAGAAAAATAATGTAAGTGGAATTCATTATATGAAAAGGACCCATGAAGAGTCATTTTACAATTGAGTTGGTCATCAATCACCTTCAATATAAATTATAAAAAACTTGTTAAATAACCCTCTATTTTTCAAAATTGTCTCTTATTTTAATCTTGCTTTCAATTTCCCCTCATTTAAAAAAAGTTAGTATCTCGATCTTCACAAAGGTGTTTTGAAAACATAGTTAACTTGAAACTCTCTTCTTATTCCCAAGTGTTAATTTTTAGAGCCAAGTCATTTTCATATATAAACAAATTAGTGTTCTTCCATGCTCTTTCAATGTGGGATACATGGCTATACCTTGTTCTTATAACTGTTGTTGTGTTAGAAAATATCACAACCAATTATAACTAATTTTCACTTGTATTTGAATTTGGGATTGCTTTGAATATGACAGTAGTGAGATTTGAGATCTTGAACAACTTCTCTAGATTGGACAATTGTTTTACGAATATGTAAGCAAGGTCTCATGGGATCGATTATGGTCTCGAGTATCATGCAAGATGTGTTACCAATGTGATTATTGGTTCTCAACATGTTAGTAAGATAGCTTCCTTCCCATATTCATCCTTCTCAAATTTCATAGAGTTCAATAGATAGAAAAATCATTTGCCTTTTGGACCAATGTGATCTGCACAAATAGATGCTATAAGGAAAAATAATTGTAGTTCACCATTTGAAATGTTGATGACACAATTTTCTTGCAAGTAAAGCCACATGGTGTCCATCTTAAACTTCCACAACACTTATCAATCAAAGTATGAATTCACAACATCAATGCTAGTAACACCCAACACAATAGACACATATACTAGATTGCTAGCCTTAACTACTTGGGAATAAGGGCCCAATGTTGATGGTGCCTTTTTTGTTTGGCTAACCTCCTTCAAAGTAGCAAGGTGCACCATGCACTGCACTGCTATGGTTGGTACAAATGTATTGGGAAGGTATTTACTATGGTGTAATAATAATTTGGAGACAACATCTGTCAACAAATGTTGAAATGTTCTTGTATGTCAGATATGCGGTGACATGATTCAAAGATGATAATAATACACTTGTCCTTGATGTAGTAATGATCTCTAAGGCCACCAAATTTCCCTTGGACTATACCATATGAAGAATTAAATCTTCCCACGATTATAAGTAAGTTAAGAGAATGATCTTCCATACCTATTTCAGGCTCATGTGCTTTGTTTATTTTTTAAAATTCTCCAATAAGATGTTATACAAAAGCTGTCTTCCTAGCGCCTCCCTCACCATTGATAAAAAACTTGAAATTATAGGAAAGACTTTGTTGTGTCCTTGAAGGGAATCCAAGCTTACTTCGCTTTTGAAAGTTATGAACAACCTACATCTACAACAAATCTTTACACAACCCACATTGACGATCTTAGTCTGAAACACCTCTTAAGTCAAGACACATTGACACAAGAACAACACAAATGAGTCGATAAACTACATGTTATGAATTTCAAATTATTTACAATAGAAAATATAATATGGTTATAAATGCATTGTATAGGTGAGATGAGCCAATAGTTTTTCATTCTCTTAGTCAACCAACCTCCATAGATTGTTGAACTCCTCAATGACTATTCCAGTGACCACAATACTTTAAAAGTCTAGTAGGACATTCTCAACAGAACAAAAGGACCATTGTAAACAATATGATAAGTTGTTTTATTCTCCAAGAATCACAACTTTCTCAAGGGACAACACCCCTTTATTTAAAAAGCTATTGAACATGGGCACAACTCTCCATTTTGTGGGACATGCGGGTTTTCCGTAAAACCTACAAAAACATCTCCAACTTCAACTAGAAGACGGAGATCACCATTGAATTACATGTAGAAGAATACAATACTTGTTGAGGTAATGTGGAAAGTGCTCCAACTCTAAGCTTACTCCAAGCTAATCATCATCTTAAACTAAAAAATGGATATAAATCTCAATAGATGTCATCAAGAGGCTTCCATCACAGGGAGGTAAATCTTCCATCTTTTTCATAGTTGATGGCCTTACCAAGAATGCAAATATTATTCGTTTTTACACCAAGAATATTACTTCTTAAATATTGAGGTCTTATTCAAGAATATCTACACATTTCATAGACTTCCTTACCACATCCTCAATGATAGGGACCTTAATTTGTTAGAAAATTTTGGTAAGATATCTTCAAATTAGTTGGAATTATATTTAACATAAGCATGCCATATAACTGAGTGTCCAAGTGAGATTGCCAATAAATGCCTTGAAAGTTACCTTTCCATATAAACATGGGATAAAAAAACCAAGTAGGTGAAATAGTTGCATCTTGTTGAGTATTGGTACAACACAACCTACCATACATCCACAAATATGCTTCATTTAAAAGCTCTTTAAACTATTTATCTCTACGAAATTTCATCATTAAAAAAGTACTTTATTCAAAATGTCAAGATGTCAACGACAACTGGAACCCTTCAAGAGATGTAGAATATATGTAGGATCCCTAAGGAGAAACTAACCATGGTAGAAAATATGACACAATTTTCTTGCAAGTAAAGCCACATGGTGTCCATCTTAAACTTCCACAACACTTATCAATCAAAGTATGAATTCACAACATCAATGCTAGTAACACGCAATACAATAGAAACATATACTAGATTGCTAGCCTTAACTACTTGGGAATAAGGGCCCAATGTTGTTGGTGCCTTTTTTGTTTGGATAACCTCCTTCAAAGTAGCAAGGTGCACCATGCAATGCACTGCTATGATTGGTACAAATGTATTGGGAAGGTATTTACTATGGTGTAATAATAATTTGGTGACAACATCTGTCAACAAATGTTGAAATGTTCTTGTATGTCAAATATGCGGTGACATGATTCAAATATTATAATAACACACTTGTCGTTGATGTAGTAATGATCTCTAAGGTCAACAAATTTCCCTTGGACTATACCATATGAAGAATTAAATTGTATCTTCCCATGATTATAAATAAGTCAAGAGAATGATCTTCCATACCTATTGCAGGCTCATGTGCTTTGTTTATTTTTTAAAATTCTCCAATAAGATGTTATACAAAAGCTGTCTTCCTGGCGCCTCCCTCACCATTGATAAAAAACTTGAAATTAGAGGAAAGAATTTGTTGTGTCCTTGAAGGGAATCCAAGCTTGCTTCATTGTGTTCTTTTGCAAGTTATGAACAACCTACATCTACAACAAATCTTTACACAATCCACATTGACGATCTTAGTCTGAAACACCTCTTGAGTCAAGGCACATTGACACAAGAACAACACAAATGAGTTGATAAGCTACATGTTATGAATTTCAAATTATTTACAAGGGAAAATATAATATGGTTATAAATGCATTGTCTAGGTGAGATGAGCCAATAGTTTTTCATTCTCTTAGTCAACCAACCTCCATAGATTGTTGAACTTCTCAATGACTATTCGAGTGACCACAATACTTTAAAATTCTAGTAGGACATTCTCAATAGAACAAAAGGACTATTGTAAACAATATGATAAGTTGTTTTCTTCTCCAAGAATCACAACTTTATCAAGGGACACCACCCCTTTATTTAAAAATCTATTGAACATGGGCATAACTCTCCATTTTGTGGGACATGCGGGTTTCCATAAAACCTACAAAAACATATCCAACTTCAACTAGAAGATAGAGACCACCATTGAATTACATGTAGAAGAATACAAGATTTGCTGAGGTAATGTGGAAAGTGCTCCAACTCTAAGCTTACTCCAAGCTAATCATCATCTTAAACTAAAAAATGGATATAAATCTCAATAGATGTCATCAAGAGGCTTCCATCACAAGGAGGTAAATCTTCCATCTTTTTCATAGTTGATGGCCTTACCAAGAATGCAAATATTATTCGTTTTTACACCAAGAATATTACTTCTTAAATATTGAGGTCTTATTCAAGAATATCTACACATTTCATAGACTTCCTTACCAAATCCTCAATGATAGGAACCTTAATTTGTTAGAAATTTTGGTAAGATATCTTCAAATTAGTTGGAATTATATTTAACATGAGCATGACCTATAACTGAGTGTCCAAGTGAGATTTCCAATAAATGCCTTGAAAGTTACCTTTCCATATAAACATGGGATAAAAAAACCAAGTAGGTGAAATAGTTGCATCTTGTTGAGTATTGGTACAACACAACATACCATACATCCACAAATATGCTTCATTTAAAATCTCTTTAAACTATTTATCTCTACAAAATTTCATCATTAAAAAATTAGTTTATTCAAGATGTCAAGATGTCGACGACAACTGGCACCCTTCAAGAGATGTAGAATATATGTAGGATCCCTAAGGAGAAACTAACCATGGTAGCAAATATGATTAAGGAACATGTCGACCAAAACCATTCTAAACACCAGTTTGAGATAAGAGACATGGTTTTGGTGTGTTTTTAATGTTGCAAGTTGACAATTATGAAGCGCCAAAGTAAGAACAAGCTTCAACTCAAATTTTGTGGTCCTTATAGAGTGAGAAAGTGAGAGATGTGGCATGAACATGGGATATTCCAAACAAGGGAATGCTTCATGATGTTTTCATGATTCATGTTTGAAGAAAAAATTAGACAATGTGATCATTCCCAAATATGTTCATTCCACATAAAGAGATATAAAGCAAATATTATCATTCATATTGATTTCAATACTGATTTAGGTTTTGTACAAAGATACATGAGATAATGTTAATGAAAATTTTATTGGTCAATTGTATGGCATAAAACACCATTTAGGTTGCAAAGTGTGCCCCACTGTGAAGTCACATCCATTAAGCATTATGGTGAATTTCATGTAGTTATATTTAAATTTATGTCATTAAATACAATGAACTAATGAAAACATTCAAACATATGTTTTATTAAATATATAACTTGCATCAATAGATTCTATAATCAAATTTGACAAATGTATCTAAATTTGTACTTACCATGTCCACACCCTGTGGCTCATGAAGGGCATCACAATAAATGTCGTGGCAATGAGATACTAAATAAGATCCTCTAGCTCCATTGACCTCAAAACATCATATGGCATATCAACAAAATTAGGGTGATACCTATGTAGGGATTTGGATACCTCCTAATGTTGACATCCATCCTTATCAACATTGTTTGGAGATTCAATGATAACATCTCTTGCTACTTGCACACTCTGGGATGAAGATCTAACTTGCTCGGTTTGATAATCAGTTTGGCCCATAGTTGAGACCTACTAATATGGGAGGAAAGGGTGGAGGCATATAACTAGGGGTTTTAACTACATTTGGTTTCTTATATGTATGACCTTTGCTAGCGCCATAAAACTTTAATGGTAAATTAGTATAATATGACTTCAATATAATTTAAACTCTATGAAAACAATTCTCATCTTGTCATTATTCAATAACTTCTTGTATGTTGTGAGGAACTGATTGTAAATGAAAGGATCAATGATCCATTCTTTAAGAAATTGAACTTTAGACATACAATTGGAAATATGAAAATAAAATCATGAATTTCCATTTTATTTTTGTGGCCTTTTCTTTGATAACTATTCACTTGTTTTTCACCCGTCACTACCTTTCTCTTGCTACAACACAATTTATACCATATATTAGTAGTAGACATCAATCAAAGAACAAATGCTATGTAACGCTATCTAGAAGCTTTGTCAACTCTTGATGGGGTTATAGTCAATGTTTAAGATAGTGTGAAAACAATTGTACAAATGTAATGTCCCCATTTTTAGACATTGTTATATTAGAGAGTGTTATGCCTACCAGAGTAGCCAGATGGGGGTGACAAAAAGTTCAAGAGATATTGAGGGGTTTTATTGGGCCCGACTTGCATCATTCATCATATTTCATCATCAGGATCCATTCCACACAACTTGGCTGTGGTTCCGTTGCATTCCAACAATTTTTGTAATTTTGAGTTATTATGAGTCATATTTTAATTAATTTCACTAAGAAGGTAATTTTGGGCATAATACTTGGAGAAACCTCTTAGTGTAATACCTCATCGGAATCAGGAGGAAGAGCTCTACATGATTAGATGATGAGAAGTGACTTTCAATGGACGAAGAAGTGACATGGACAAATAAATCACTTTTTAGAGGAAAAAGGCCAATTAATTAATACAGTGATTTAATTAAAGAATAATAAAAATAAAGTAAAAGTCACTTGGAGGGAAAAGGTGAACATGGGGGATAAAAGAGAGATAGGGGCCTTTATTCTTTCATTATTTTGATTATCATTTTGATGTCTAGCTTCTTGCTAGAGAGCCCATGCACTTGGGGGTTTTGAGGGTTTTGACTGAACAAACCCTAGATATCAGATCGATGGTGAAAGATCCCACCCAACCTGGTCCAAGCTTGGTCACGTAGGTGAAATATTCCTCCCTCAMCATTCTACATCAGTTACCATTCAGTTATAGGGGCATTTGAGGAAGCAAGGCACATTTCTGGTGGCTTTTTGCAGAGCTAAGGCACACTTTCTTGAGTGAGGAGTTCATGGAGGTTTGTGGACTTCATATMTGAGAGATATATCTCTTAAAAGGTATTAGTTATCCCCATGGTGCCTCTTTTCATTAGTATTGGAGGGTATTCTTCARCCATTTCAGTCTATCTACCAGTGGGGCACATTTCTCTTTAGGAGGGCACATTTTTCATCTTGGATCTGGTGTTTTGGAGGGTGATATCTCATCCAATAGTTAGGAGATTCTTTAGAGGGTTTCTCTAGTTCCYGATCTACCTATTAGCAGTTGGTTACAGTGATTTAGAGGCCAYATCYTTGGAGGYTGGTTTCTTGGCTTGCTACACCCAGTGARGGGTGCATTGTGCTAGGGAGGACATCACATCTCATCTAGGGAAGAGATGGATCTCCTAGATCTTTTGTGTTCATCTTGAGGAGGATTTTGKAAGCCTATATMTTCATCTCTCTATTGTATCTTGGGGACATCATCAACCACACACTCTATTCTATTCTATGTATTCTATATCTRCTTCATTTTATATGAGGTTAGCTATATATCTAAATAAAATCAGATCTAAGGTATTTGTGGMTATTTATTGTGTTACTTGTATTGATTCTTGTTGATTATATTCCATTTATATATCTACACCATTTAGTTGCTACAAACACACAATAAAACTATCACCATAACCCCAACACAACTCTTGAACACTAAAATCCGCAAAGTGTTTGACAAAATACCACAACCAAAAAATACATAAACCTCAATGTTCCAATAAGATATAGTTGGGAACATTATAGGGGCATCATAGCAAAGATTCCTCCAAGCCCGAGGGGTATTCCATAAGGAGAAAATATCTGATTGCAGAATGAGAAAGTAACATGTTGTTCAATAGTCTAAGAAAACGGATAACCATTAAAAGATTCGGGTAGAATTGGATCTAGACATATATGAGTGGATATCAGAAATACATAATAGTAGAGCATGGTGTAGACAAGGGAAAGAGGACACATACCCACAGATTAGTGGATTGACAGGAGCACAGATTTATCCTACACCCCTTAGGATCAGGAAACTTTGCTACATTTGCAAAGAGCGTTGGGAGCCAGATCACAGATGTAGGGGTAAAGGGAAAGTGAATTACACTGAGGTGCACTATGACAATGATGAGGAGGATGGGGCCTTAGATGCCTCATTAGAGTAGTCCCAAGATTCTTGGGAACCCAAGGGACAATTGGATGGACAAGATGATAACACATGTTCTTTAACAGTCTTATCAAATAGTGGTGAGGACTCAACACTTCATCATAGTGGTGAAACATGCGAGGATTCAGATGTGTTAGCACTTGGTATGAGGTCATGCGTGGGGGATAATGTTCCTCCCATGTATTTGAGTGTGACACAATCCTTACTTTCTCGGACATTTATGATAGACATGACACATGAGAATATCAATAGCATTCCAGAGGTGGTAGAGGATCCTTGTGTAGCATTTGAACATAAGGGACATATGGATCTATAGGCCCAGGAGGAGAGACATGGCTTGGAGCCAGTTGAATACATACATACCTATCAGTATGAGGAGAGCGAGTCCCCTCTTTTGGGGAGTCTATTGTTATATCAGGTTGTGGAGACCGACATCTTGTTGGGATACTCACTTTTAGGATCGGTCTAAAGTGATGAGGATGCACTCCTACTTGGTCGGGATGACCGTATCTCATGTTTGGACACATTTGTATGGGATCCAGGTGTAGATGACATTAGAAGAGTGAGCGCATAGGATGATACAACTGCTCATACAAGATACAGTGCAGTTTAGATGGGGGTAACAATTGGTGATGGTGTGCAGTGTCATACAAGAGGAGTCAGTAGCACAGTGGAGAATTAGCAGTTCAATGCCTTATATTTTGAGGATGGTGTTGTTGGGGATTCCTTTATTGACACTAGCAATGAGAGGCCTGAGGTAGCACCTCAACAGGATTTTGATCATGATCCATGACACTTGACAAGACATTTCAAAGTAAGTGAGGATATGATCATGGAAGCCACTAGATGCATTACTGATACACACTCATTGGTGGTAAGATATTTTTGGAGGGCCTCTATGGCGCATGATAGTTCAGATGGGGGACTTGACATTGATGACTTACATACACTTAGGGAGAGAGTGACTGTGATGAGGGCCAACTACCAATAGCTGTTGATGGATAGAGATTACCTATTGGAGGTTGGTGAGATGTATCACAAGGCACTAGGGGAGAAGGAGATTGAGGTGGAACGACTCACTCATGAGTTGGTGAGCACATGAGGATTCTTGGAAGGCACATAAACAACCCTTCAAGAATCAAGGTCCAGATTAGAGGAGCTCCTTGAGAAGACTAGTCAGGGATCCTCTACATCTATCTCAGCAGAGATTCAGATATATCCTTCAACTACATTTATAGAGGGTGTTGATGGTTGGGAAGAGGAGCACCAATTGATGGAGGAGAATGAGGAGTGCCTAGGATCACTGATGGTTATGGAGGGATATGACCAGGAGATGCTGGAGGATGTCTAGGTATCATAGGGACCACCATTCATGGGTAATTCTGAGACAATTGGTCATACACATACACATGGGGATTCCAGATCCAGGGGAAATTACGAGGACACTTCCATTTGTGTTCCAGGATTGGTTGACATCCATGTAGAGGTTGATCCGACAATACACCTTGGAAACATGATGATGCATGAGGATATATGGGATTTCATGACTATACTGGGGCATATGATGATGAGATATAGTTCACAGGAGCATGCAGAGGTGTACAATGGGATTCACGGGGACACATTGGATTGCAGGGAGGAGACATACTTAGTGGAGCATGGAGATTCCTCTCCCTTGCAACAATACATAGTTCTGGGAGATCACCTTCATAGTAGTAGCAACTATATGAATGATGATGGAGGGAGAGTGATTGACCAACAGATTGTGGAGTTACTGACTATTGTACTCGATGGTTGGAGTTTAGTGATGAGTACATGTGATTATTCACCATGGGTACCAGTGGGTGAGATTTTGGTCAAATCCTTGGGATTGAATAAAGCATATGATATTTCCCAGACCTACATATGATTGCAGTTATTTTTGTTATCCATTTCCGATATTTTCATCATGGACAAAAACACATGGGGAGATAGACAGTGCTAGGGGGACATGGGGAGTTGATAGGAAGAGACCTCCTGACATGAGTGACTTTATTACATACAACAAGATAGGGGAGGATCATAAAAAACAGACAGCTGATGCCTTGGGCATGATGGAGACTATCTTAGGAGATGGGACAAAGGATATCTCATAGGTTGACATAGATTCAGATTCTCATTGGGATGAGGATGGAGGGCTTCTGACAATTATCAGTATGGAACCTCAATAGTTAGTGGGGATTGGAAGTGATGAACTTACAAATTTGTTGTGGGATCCAAGAATCCATTTGGTCAGTAGTTTGCTTCATCTTATGATGGTCTAGGTGGCACCAGAGAGAAGCATACTTCAATCTTGGATGATTTTGAGAGGGCTTCCTGGGATTTGTTCTATGTGGTGAGACATGTTCTCCCTATTGATACCCGTGATTGAGTATGACGATGGATGGGAATATTTTGGTTCCCCAGGGATACCTTTACAGGTTCAAATTCTTGATAACATGCCCGATTATCACAAGTATTTTAGCATGAAGATCCAGGAGTGGGGGATCCAGTATGTATATGTTGGGCATACAATCATGATCAGAGTAGTGCAGTGTCAACATGATGGTCCTCTTTAGAGATTAGCATGGGACCCTGAGATTACAGGGTTGGAAATTTCATTGACTGATGGAGGCAAGTGGATCTTTGTAGGGGAAAATCACTTCGATTTTCCATTGATTACATCACTTGTTGGTGATTCGTTGAGGTCTGGTAGTACCTCACTATGGAAGCAACACATTAAGTTGGTGGAGGTCGTGTTGGGTCTGGTATGGTCTTGGAGGTCAAACTCATTTCGGGTGGAGGCCATGTGTTATTTGCAGGAGACTCATGGTGTTGATATCTCATAGGCCTATACTTCACAGGGCATTGCAGTTCACATATTGATATGGGATCCAAGGATTGGAGTGCTTGGTAGTTCATATTTTGATGGAGTTGAGTTTCAAGTAGAGTGGTTGCTTGGGGAGTTGACCGAGGATCTAGTGCACTTGATCATTCTACTCATCAAGAGCATTTAGGTGTCATGCGTGATGACCACTTGGAGAGGCCACATCTTGAGGGGAGCTTACTACAAATCACATAAGTGGATATGGGATCCTGGTATCACATATAGATTGATTTAGTTATTGCTTGAGGACAAACAATATTCTAGCAGGGAGGACTATAATGTCCCCATTTTTGGACATTATTATATTAGAGAGTGTTATGCCTACCAGAGTATCCAGATGGGGGTGACAACGAGTTCAGGAGATATTGAGGGGTTTTATTGGGCCCGAATTGCATCATTCATCATGTTTCATCATCAAGATCCATTCCACACAACTTGTCTTTGGTTCCGTTGCATTCTGACGATTTCTATAATTTTGAGTTATTATGAGTCATATTTTAATTAATTTCACTAAGGAGGTCATTTTGGTAATAATGCTTAGAGAAACCTCGTAGTGTAATAGCTCATCGAAATCGGGAGGAAGAGCACTACATGATTAGATGATGAGAAGTGACTTTCAATGTCCAGAGAAGACATCGGGACAAATAAATCACTTCTTAGAGGAAATAATGCCAATTAATTAATAAAGTGATTTAATTAAAGAATAATAACAATAAAGTAAAATTCACTTGGAGGGAAAGGGTGAACATGGGGGATAAAATACATATAGGGGCCTCTATTATCTCATTATGTTGATTATCATTTTGATGTCTGGCTTCTTGCTAGACAGCCCATGCACTTGGGGGTTTTAAGGGTTTTGATTGAACAAACCCTAGAGATCTGCTCGGTGGTAAAAGATCTCACCCAAACTGGTCGAAGATTGGTCACAGAGGTGAAAGATTCCTCCCTCACCATTCTACATCAGTTACCATTCACTTACATGGGCAGTTGAGGAAGCATGGCACATTTCTGGTGAGTTTCTGTAGAGATAGGGCACACTTTATTGAGTGAGGAGTTCATGTAGGTTTGTAGACTTCGGATATGAGAGAAATCTCCCTATACCATATCTGAAAATATACTTCAATAATACTAAGAATAAACCATAAACCATTCACCATAACATGAACACAATAAATAAAGAAAAC